>CAOJBK013761324.1:0-13688 GCA_948294925.1 Codiaeum variegatum
TTCTCTATTTTAGTGAGTCACTTAAAAAACATATTCCAATAAATTTTTATTTTTAAATTATAAAATGAGAGTTGATTTTAACTCTCTATATTTAAATAGTTAAATTTCATTCACTACTCTACTTATAATTAATGTAGCTCAAATATTTATACCTAATTTATATTTATATTGGTTTTGTTTCTTAAAGATGTTTTATCTCTCTTCATTATAATAACTTTTTATAAAATAGAATGAAGAAAAAAAATATAGATAGAGCTATTGGACTTGTATATGATTTTTTACAGCTTATATTTAAAGACTAGCTTTTATGTTTGTGCATTGCATAATTTATTGCTATTTTTTTATAATTTATTCTTAAAACTTATAAAGTATGTTAATTAAATTAATTTCTATAATATAATTTGTTACAAATTAATACATACTTTAAGGCGTAAACAATGGTTTAGAAAGAAATATAAATAAGTAAAAAAATATAATTAAGTATTAAAATATTTATTTGAAAATTATCTTTTTAAGATTTTTATTTATAATAATATTTAATTTATTTTTAGTTAAATATTATATTTTTAATATTTCAATTTATAATAAATATATCAAATCATAGTAAATATATAAATTTTTAAAAATGTTTTACTATTTGATCGTAGTCCGAACCAAAGTTAAGGGCTCAAACCCATAACTAAAGAGAAAGCCTATTTCAGAAAAGGTTGGAGAAAGGGATACTCTCGTAGGAAGATACCAAGTGGACGAGCCAACATGAGTCAAACCATTAAGTATTAGAAGGAGTGTTGTCTGTGGGGCAACTCGCAATAATAAAGGACCTCGGTCTTATTAGACTACTAGTTTAGCAATCTTATTTTAATAATAACAAAATTACTTTACTTTAGAATGTTATATGTTTTGAGTCATTGCAGGTGCTCATTAGATGTATTGCCAACTGAAGATGTCCATAAGCCAGTGCTTTTAACTCTACTTAGAGAAGAATTTGAAGTTAAAAAGTGTTATGTTCTATGTAGTTTAGATCTTAGAAATTTTATTAGGGAAAGTACAAAAAAGAATCTTATAGTTTAACACTTTTGCAATTTAAGGTTTGTAGAATTTTTTTGTGACAATTTAGGAATTGTGGTTTAATTTGTTAACAAAATAGGGATTTCGCTCATTTTCATCTGATGTGGCGCTGACGTGGCGTACATGTGTCAAATGAAAATTGATGCCACGTCAGCACCACATAGGATGAAAATGGACAAAAATCCTATTTTGCTAACCAATTGAACCACAGATCCTAAAAACTTTCACAGATCCTAAATTGTAAATACGTTAAACCAAAATGCTTTTTTTTTTTACTTTGCCCAATTTTATTTAGACTCATTGTTAAATGGATCACTTTGCTATATGCTCATTATTTTTCACATGATCTATGCATATCATAAAATTCCTTTGAGAACAAAAATAAACTTTTAGAAGCAAAAAGTATATGTCAGTCTACATCTATTAGCATAAAACAACATTTCAAAACATTCTTCTAAATATTGATTCAAATAGTCAAGTGTTAAGAGCATTTAAGGTTTATTTACATTCTAACATTGTTCATTTGACATGACAACCTTTCAATCATATGTCTATCTGACATCACGTCAGTTGCAGACAAACACAATATTCTAAGAAAAAGAGCTGTTATGAGATAAACAATATTTTCAATCTCTTTTTCTTCTGAAATTTGAAATTTTCCCCTAAAAATTCACCTTCATCTTCTACCTCTATAAATACCTAACATTTTTCATTTATGAAGATTGGTTCATGCATTTGATGCTTTGAGAAGAAGTTCTTTAAGATCTGAAATTTAAGAGAAGTATTTAATCTTCTACATTCTCTTTGTCTCTTGAGCGTTTACTTCTCAATCATTATTGAAAATAAATTTTTCATGCATTAACTCATCTCAAATTGGTTTAACTAATTTCGTGCATCATCCTTAATTTGAAATTAAAACAAAATTTTTTCTCATACAAATTCCTTGAGCATTTGAGGTTGATCCTTATAGGAGTTTATACTTTTCACTTTATTTTATAAATCTTTAAATCTGTAAGTGTATCTCCTTTTAGTGGTCTGTACGCCTAAAAGTGGAGTCTGTGTGAGTCATAAATGCACTGATAATAGACTATGAAGGCCATCTATCCCTGATATAGGTGAGAGGTTATTCATGTGCCTAATGAAAGTCTAAGGGATTTAGGTGAGGAATGGATTCGTATCTGGGTTAGCTACTAAGAGAAGGGTTTTCTCTAGCTCATTGAAATAAACACTACAAGAAAAAGGCTCATTTATGACCATAAAATTTTCTTGTCGTAATTGAACGTTTGTTACGATGAGATTTGTTATTTGGTCGTAAATGGTTAAATATTATTACGACATGGACCAAATCATCGTAGAAAGAAGTAACCAGTCACAAATTCACTAAAACCTTAGGAGAAACTTTTTGCGGGCTGCAAACAAATGGTAAAATAAAAAGCGATTATTTTTATTTTATTTTATTTTTATAATGGTTTTTAATGTAAAAGAAAATATGGTGTTAAGTCTCTAACCTTGAACCTCTCTTTGGGGAAAATCTTTTTCATTCATACATGCATGCATGCAACATGACATTAAAATGAAATTGGACCGAATGAACTGTTCCAAACAATTCTCAAAAAGTCCACCTCACTTTTAAACCTACCTGCCATTAGCCTTTTTTATAAAAACTGATACCCCACCTTTTTTTCTTTTTTCCAATGGTTAACATATCTAACACCGGAGATAACAACACCCCCAACCCTACTGTTGTTGATGCCATTGTCTCTACTCTACCTGTTGATGTCACAACCATGCTTGCTGAAATCCTCAGAAAACACGATGAGGCTATGAAAAAGCAACAAGAAACCATGATTGTGATGAGGCAACCCCAAGAGCATACCATTATGGGCAAAGTCCAAGCTATGATGACTCAGTTTGGGGTCTAACCTATCAACCATGCTTCCAACTCATCAAACTCTAGAAAGGAACCCATGGATGATGAAGTGATTGTCCTAAATCCACAAACTGACCATGGAACTGCTACCTCGACTGTCTCTGCTGCAGATCATTTCCCAAAGGGGGCCCAAGACCACCCATTGTTCAAGTCCATAGCTGAGAAGTATGAAGAAATGTAGAAGACCTTTAATACTCTGAAGAAAAAGGAAAATATCATTGATGTGAATGCATTGAGTCCCTTTCCAAATTCCAGGCTTCCTCCCAAATTCCAGATGTCGAATTTTGAGAATTTTGATGGCACTTCTTGCCCCTCCACCCATCTGAGGATTTATGATGGGACATTACACCTTTTGAGCATTGAAGGTGAACTCCTAGCTCAGATCTTTCAAAAGTCGCTTACCGGTGCGACCTTAAACTGGTTTATTCAATTAGATGCTCCAAAAAACTGACCTGGTAGTCTATTTGTAATAAATTTGTAAAATAGTACTCTTATAATGAAGAAATTGATGTTAAGCGATGGGATTTAGAAACAACTAAATAACTCCCTAAAGAAACATTCTTTGCTTTCATAACTAGATGGAGGAAGAAAGCCTCCCAAATGGTAAATAGACCATCAAACTCAAGATAAAAAAATTACTACTAGATCGAGACAAATTGATGACACAATACCTCCCTGATTTTAAGGCTTTAGTTCAAGTTGGCACACACCTTGAGGATGGGGTTGACTCTGGCCTCATCTAGGATGAAACTTAAACCTCGTCCTTTCGCTTTAGAAAAGTAAACATAACTCAGAAGGAAAGCGGGTTAATGCAATTTCAGCTCGCAAGCCCATCGAGATCAAAAGGAGGTAATTCACTAACTTAAGGGGATTAACACTGAGTTTCCTCCTGATGCAATGTTTGGAGAAGATGCAATCAAACCTTTGGAGCCTAAGCTTATTCTGAATGCATTACCTAAGAACTTTAACATGTCAGAGAGATGTGACTATCATCAAGGGCTTGGCTATAAAACTAATGATTGTAAAGCCGTCAGACATAAAATTGGTTGAATTTGATGAAGGGGATTCCATACATCTTATCTCTGATGTTATACCTCTGAGTAATTTTCATTACATTGGAGAGAACCTACCTTCCTTAGGGAAGTCTTTCTCTCTAAATTACTCCCTTTCGGTTGGCCAACTTTCCTTAGGGAGGTCAATCCAAAATGATTATTGTTGTGTCATCATCAACCTAAAACACTTGGGACATGAAATAGATGTTATCACCAGAAGTGGGAGGATAGCATAAGCACCTATTGCTCCTCCATCTATAAGCTGACTTGTGGCTTAAAACAAGGGGACTCCTAAACCTGAAGAGGATCCCATACTCAAGAAATTGAAAAAGACCCGAGGTAACATTTCCATCTGGAGCTTACTCATGCCATTATACCCTAGCATTAAGTCAATGTCATAACTCACCTGACACATCTCCAGAAACTCTTATTGCTTCTATTACTAACTCTACCAGGGGGGCATCAATCTCCTTCACAAATAATGAAATCTCATCGGGGGAACCTCATAATGATGCCCTTTACATCACTGTGATCACAAGGGAGAAAACTTTCCCAATAGGTGATAATGGGTCTACACTCAACGTCTTTCCACTCAAGGTTTCAAGTTGCTTAGGGTTAAGTGATGTTGATTTTACCCCTTCAGACTAAATTGTGTGAGTTTATGACAACTCAAAAAGAGAAGTTCCAGGGGGTGGCAACTATGACCGTCACCATGTGCCTAACAAATTTCAAAATACCATTTCAAGTCATTAATGTTCCATCCTACTTTAATCTACTTTTAGGAAGACCTTGGATACACCAGGCCAAGGATGTGCTATTAACTCTATATCAAAGGGTTAAATTGACACTAAAGAATGGAATTGTGACCATCAAAGCAGACACGTCTAGTAAATCTAAAGTCCCTGACACAGTCCCTATCCTGGAGATTCAACATGAGCTACCGATATATCATTTATCTGGTTTCTTATTTGTTTAATTCATTGACACCACTAAAGACCTGAAAGAGGCAATTTCCCTAGACTTTGATCCCTATTACCATCTAATAATTGGACACATCCCTAAACACATGTCCTACTTTCTTGGTATGGGTTTTGATAAGAACTAGCAAGGGATGAAGTCGTTCAATGAGTACCCATCTTCTATCTCACCTTTTAGTTTGGGCTATCACCCTACAGATGATGAGATTAAGGAGGCAAAAGCCCAAGCAAAAAAAAGGTATCTCATAGCTAGTAAAGGGGGAGAAGCTGACTATCCCCTGAGGCCCTACTTCAGAACTCTAAATGGATACTTTGTTAAAGAGGGAGAGACGGTTCCTTACTAATTTTGTTCTCAAGCCATGGATTGTCCCTGTGATTGGCATAAGGATCCCTAGTTTCAAGCTCTTCTCTGATGTGAAGCTGACTGCTGAAGATTGCCAACCTATATACTTTCTGGGCAATGATTATAAGGAAAACATGGAAGCTAGCCTCTTTGTCAAGATAGTTATCCTAACAAACAAGGAGGAAAAAGCTGACCTCTCCACCTTGATCAAGCCTTCCATTAAAAACTCAAGAACTGACATTATGAAGAGAGCCCTGCTAAGGTTACTAAATCTAAATCAGAGATCAAGTCTGAGTCTGAGTCTTCTACTTCTTCTTCTAAATCTAAGTCTGAATCTGATGTAACTGGTCCACCGGGCTTTAATTATGAGTTTGATGTAACTGTGAACCTATCCCCAATTTCAATCAATAAGACAACTAAATTTTCTTGTTATGAGCCTGTCTTTTTATTTTCTTTTGATGTTCCAACTAAAGAATCTGACCTCAGATAAACAGAAAAAGAGAAAAAAATAATAAATGAAATTAAAAATGCATTTAAAGAGCCCATAAATGGGCGCTCATTACATGCCTAAAAACACATATGTTGCATTTTCATACTCGAATAAACAGGACACAAAATCAACTATTAAGAGATTCAAAGACTAATTTGCCTAGCAACCCAATGACATGACCGATCTTGATCTAAGCATCGATGTTCATAAGATTTCAACATATCCAGATTGCAAGCTTGTTAAACAGAAGCTCAAGGCATGAAATCGACTTGGTCCATTCCTATCAAAGAGGATGTATCAAAGTAACTCTCTCACAAGTTCATCTAACCCATCAACTATCCATCCTGGTTAGCAAATATCATCCCATTACCGAAGAAAGATGGGAAAGTCAGAATGTGTGTCGACTAATGGGATCTAAATAAGGCCGTCCCAAATGATGGTTTCCCCCTACCTCACATCGACCTATTAGTAGATGCATTAACCATTCCAAAAATGGTTTCCTTAACCGATATGGCTGCTAGATATAATCAAATCCTAATACACCCTCCTAAGAAGGAGAAGACATCCTTCATAAAAAAATTAGAGACTTAATATTACAGAAGATTTCCATTCGGGTTAAAGAACACCGGAGCCACCTACTAGAGGATGACTACTACAGTTTTTCATGACATGATTCATAAAGAAGTAGAAATCTATGTCGATGATATGGTCGTTAAGGGTGTCACCGCTGAATAACATCTGCAAGCACTGGAGAAGTTTTTCCTTAAACTTCACCAATACAATCTCAAGCTCAATTCCAACAAGGGCATATTCGGAGCCTCATCTAGAGTATTCATTGGCCATATGGTTAACAAGAAAGGGATCAAGATTGACCCCACCAAATCTAAGGCAATCATTGACATGCAACCTCCTAAAACGTAAAAGGAGATAAGGGGGTTCTTAGGTATCCTAAAACGTAAAAGGAGATAAGGGGGTTCTTAGGTATCTTCAACCTGCTAAAGAAAAATTCCTCCAAAAAGTGGAACGAGGAATACAAAGTATCCTTCAAATAGATCAAGCAGTATCTCATGAATCCGCTAGTTCTGTAACCTCCTAGGCCTAGCAAACCATTACAACTCTATCTAACTGTACTGATGAAGCAATAGAGGCAATGGCACAAAATGCCCCAGATTCATATAAAGAAAATGTCATTTATTACTTGAGCAAGAGGATGTTGGCTCATAAACTCAAGTACAACTACATTGAAAACATCTGCCTGGCTCTAGTATGGGTATGCCTCAAACTAAGGTACTATCTAGGGGCATATATCACACATGTCCTCACATATCAAAGTTCACTCAGATAGCTCATGGAAAGCCTGTCCTCGACAATAAGATAGCTAGATGAATGGCAGTACTAATAGGAGCATTTGGTTCCTTACCATAAGCACCTTGAATAATTAATAAACAACTTCGATACTTTATCTTTCAAATACTTGCCAAGAACACAAAACAGATTCACTAACGCATTGGCAATTTCGGCTTCCATGATAGAAATATGTGATGGGTTCCTTATCCATCCTATTTCAATAAGCATCAAGCGTCAGTTAAGTTTTCAAGACTACTACTTAAGTAACTAAGAAACCAAGGAAAAGCCTTGGTATTTGGAAATTTACACTTACCTCACTAAAGACAAATATCCTGAAGGTGCCTCCAAATCAGAAAGGAGAACCATATGGCAATTGGCTAGCAGATATATTCCAAAAGGAGACATTCTCTATAAAAACACTTAGAATGGCATCCATCTGAGTTTCATTTTGGATGAAGAAGCCAATAAAATCATGGAGGAGATCCATGGTGGGACAAATGGCACCCACATGAATGGATAAGTCTTATCTCACAAAATTATGAACCAAGGCTACTATTGGTTGACCATGATTAGAGATTGTGCATGATTTGCTTGAAAGTGCCCGAAATGCCAAGAATATGCTAAGCTTGAAATGCTCCCATCATCTCCCCTTAATCTAATATCAATCCCTTTGCCTTTTGTTGTTTGGGGTGTTGATGTCATCTGTAAGATTTCACTAAAATCATCTGTTGGCCATGCTTACATCATGGTGGCCATTGACTACTTCACTAAGTGGGTTGAACCTGTACCTTACCAAGTTTTGAACTCAAAGAAGGTGGCTCAGTTCATCAAAACCAACATCATCGTAAGGCATGGAGTCTTGCACGAGATCATTTCGGACAATGGTTCTCATTCTCAGAAGGAAATAGTATCTCTCCTAAATAAGGAAAAGATCAAACATCATAGGTCTTCATCGTACAAACCTCAGAGCAATGGTGTAGTTAAGGTTGCCAACAAAGCATTAAAGAACATGCTCCAGAAGATGATTAGCAATCATAAAGATTGGCATCTACATTTTCCAAGTGCCCTCCTTGGGTATAGAACAACCTATAAATCAGCTACTAGAGCCACACCTTATTCATTAGTCTATGTAATGGAAGTAGTCTTCCCCACAGAGTTAGAAATTCAGATAGCTAGAGTTCTCCAAGAAGCTCTGATTTTGAACTCAATTAGCAGCATGCCTACTATGACCAGCTTAACCTGATTGATGAGAAAATGATGGAGGCACTCCACCACACTCAAAATTATTAGATAAGGCTTGCTAAGCACTTCAATAAAAGGGTTCTGAGTCATAATCTTTAGGAAAGCAATCAAGTCCTAAAAGAAATCAGATAAGTCATAAACGACCCCTGAGGGAAATTCAGACCTCTTTGAAATGAACCATACATCATCAAAAAGATCATGTTAGGTAAAAAATTCAATCATCCAACCAACCTTGACCAGCTTAAAAAGTACTTCATTTAGTGTTCTTGTTGCATGAGCATGCATTCAGGCATCACAAAATCTGTAAAAAGGACTATGTGGACTCGATTCTCTGAAAATTACCATATACTTCATTTTTCAAAATCGTTGTAAAGAGATACGTAGCAGCCCTTATAGGCACAATCCAAAGCATTCAATAAAATTCATAGTTTCATTCTCATTTGGATTCTTTAATATTGCATGCAAGAGTTAAAAAGAGCAAATAAACATAAATTAAAAAAAAAAAGAATGAAACCTTCTAAGCTATAAACCTGAAAGGGTAGCTTAGGATAAATTAAGGGTACAGAATGCAAGATTGAAAATTGAAAAGGCATCCTAAGAAACAATCAAGGAAGCTCACTAAGATGAAAACCCAAAAGGGTAGCTTAGGCAAAAATAAGAGCTTAAATAAAATAAAAGCATTTATTTGAGGTTTTATTCATCTTTGGAACATCCAAAACAAGATACTTGAGACAAAAATAAAAAGAAAACAACAATCAAAACAAAACAAAAGTCTTATTCTAAAAATCTAGTCTAAACATAGATTCAGTCCTCAATCTCAGTCAGAAGTGCATAACGTTTTGCCTTCTTCTTTCACCAACATGTCTCAATCCACCACTTGGTATACTCGAGAAGTTTACCATAATCATCTTCAGGAATCACCATTGCTTGTGTAAAGTTACAAATTCAGCACTTGAGAACAACTTTAGCCACTCTATCATTCACCATGGTTGTAGCAAAAAGCGGACCATCTGGGGGTACATCCTAATCATTTCCCATCTATTGGAGGATTCGGGTAGCCTAATACCAAGTCACCTCCTTGAATCTAAGTAAATACACATGCTTGAATCCTTAACTCCTTGGCATAAATCGCTTGATAGTAGTATACTACTAATATATCCAAAGTAGATTGGAAGGACTCAAGTCCATTAGCCAACTGATCCAATCCCTCTCAATGGGATAGCTAATAATAATCTTCCTGGTCTGATACCAACATAGCAAAAAATCCTTTGACCTATGAGGGAGGATGGGAATAATCTTAAGGTGGTCTGTCAAGCAAATCTGAAAAGAAACAAAAGTAAAAAAAAAAAAAACCTCATACATGTTGAAATAGGTAAGCAAACAAAGGGTCTAAGTACTTGGAGTAAAATCAAACTAATGGTCCAAGGTCCCTTCGATCTGCATCTCAGCCAAAATATACCCACAATTGACTTCCCCTTACCCATCTGGGGTATCAGATTAGCCACCTTCAGATCACCCCATCTAACCAAACCCATAAAGATATAACCCATAGTCAAACTAAAAGCATATGCCTTCAGTCTCCCAGCCATCCAAATCGGATCATCCTTTGAACCCTCTCAGAATATATCGACCAAAACATGTAGGTCAACAAGATCATCTTTCACAATACATGAAGCATCTTCTGTGCTCAAATCCAACAACCTTTTAAAAGAATTAAAGTAACCTACCCTTTCGACTGGACCAGACAGGTAAGCCTCGGGGTTTATACTAAGCAATGCCAAAAAAATTTCAAAGGTTGGACACGTCTCGTCCATACTTGCCCCAGATCGAAACATGTGATCAACATGATCCCAAAAATGTATACAAGCAATAAAAAATTTCCAGTCTATCTCGACACCCCTAAGTGTCAGGAGAGAACTCATACCATATTTCTCGAGATTGATCCTACTTACTCGGTCCAATTTCATGCACCAGCCATACGTCAAGTGACTAAAGTAAGGTTCCATCTTGTGCGGCAAAAGATAGATTAAAATTGAATTTTCTATTGAAAAGTAATTTTTTCTATTAATTTTCTGAATGAAAAATTAATTTTCGTACTGAAATATGTGGCGGCATAGAAATCGAGGCAGAAAATGGGGTTCGGAAAGCCGAATGCGCGAACTAGAGCACTGAGTTTCAAACCCAAACACATGTGTTTGGTTCCTCATGCGTGCGTTTTTACATGGACACATGGGTCGGTTCGCACACCAACCTGACCTGTCACAATGATTAGTTCTGACCTGATTCGATTTCATTTTTTGTTCGATTTTGACCAAAATATCTTCCAAAATTCAATTTTTCTAAAAAAAATTGTTTTACTAAATAGAAAATCGAAAAACAGAACCAAAAATTTCAAAATTTTCATAAATGAACAAGTTCAAAAGTACAAAAATAACAAGCTTTTACAAAAAAAAAAAAATCCCGCAAACGGGACCCTACGAAGTCTAACATGCATCATGCATCAATCACTGCCATCACCCTCCTCCTTGTCCTCATCCTCCTCAATTTGCGTGCTATGCTTCCAAATGACCCTAAGCTTCCTCTAGCTCTCTGCAATGCTCAAGGCGGTCAGGGTAGTGCTCAAGCAGCAATAGACATCTTGGCCATGAACATACATGGGAAGTGGAACCTGCAAAACTAAAACTAAAGTCAGAAACTGTTGAACGCAAGAAACAAATGCAATAAAGTGAAAGACTTACCATTAGTGGAAACCGTGACAAGTCAAGATAGGGCACACTAGGTGTGTAGTCATAGCCAATATGGTTGAATTTGGTCACACCAGTCATATTTATATAAAAGATAGTGTTAGAAAAGCCCGGAAGGGGTGCCCATTTCTAGCTCAAACTGGCAGGCAGTTGGGACGTGGAAGTACCCATGCCCGAGGAAACTAAACTGGTACTAGGCATGGTCCAAAAAGCAAAATGACCAGCCTAACCATGAGACCTACTTCTCGAAGCTGCGGCAGCAGCAGTCACTACCAGAACCTGACCTGGTCTACTAGACAGAGGTGGCCTCACTATCATTAGACGAATAGCCACGAAGTCTGAAAAATAAGCATCACAAATCAGATAATCCTACCTCAATCTCTCAACACTTTAGTAGTTTTGAAAAGCCTGAGTCAAGCACTCTCTCATGAGCATAGGTGGATTAGCTAGCAAGAACATCTCCGAAAGATTCTTGGCGACCACCCGCTCACCCAAGTAGAACTCCATAAGCATAGAAGAGCCTAGGAGAATTCACCTTATAGTGAAAATAATTTCGAAGGCATGTGGTTCCACATCTCTATAAGCACTATGGTCAAAAGGGTCCAGATAACCTAATAATAACATATCAGAAAATAAAAAAAAAATTCGTAAAGGAAAAGAGTAAGGCTGATCAAAGCATACCTCAGTCATCACAGCCAAGATATACTTGTAGTCAGAGAAAGAGAAATGGGCCTGAAAGACCACCCAAGACTCTTTATACCATATCCTCCCCAATGGGAGCGGAACATTACCCACAATCCTTAGCGCAAGGGCTAGTAAATGTGAGAAGGCCCAGAGCAGTAGAACAAACAGAGTTAGCAGAACTACTAAAAAACAAAGTATCAAAAGCAACCTTAAAAGGGGAAACACTGAGCTTTCAAGGTATGGAAGTCATAGGAATGCTAGTCCCATGAGTCATCAATAGCATGCTCATCCCACAATAAGCCACAGCCAGTGCGGCACCTGCCCAGTCATAGTCACCCAGTGTGTCCAAGTTTACTAGAGAATCCAGAATCCTTAAATCTGCCCATCCACTCTTGTTATATAGGAAGATAGTGGATAGGATGATACACAAGCAAACTTGAGCACACTGATTGACAGAGTAAGCATCCAAATCCATCCCATTCATATGGTCAATCAGTTGAGTTTGAGAAACTATCCCTTTTGAATTAAAGGCAAGTCTACCCCGAGCACATTAATTAGGGCATGGCGAGGCCTCAACTCGGTATAAAATTCGATAGGTGTATGCTCAAACCGTATGCCAGTCAGACACGACCACTCGAGCAGGGTCATAGTCATCTCGTCCAATGTTAGAAGAAAAGTGTTGGTGGTCCACCGCCACCTCTCAGCCAAAGCAAAAATCAAGTTCTTGTCTGAGGTATGACCAATGTCTAGATTCTGATAGTTTAGTCCATGCATCTTGGTTTTCTAAACAATAGCTTTATTTTTTTTATTTTGTTTAGTTTGTAATTGTGGAACATTATTTTTGTTCCCCTTTTGCTACTGACAAAAAGGGGGAGAGGAACCTTGTGTTTGTATTTCTTTATTGTGTTTGATTATAGCTGTGTAGGATTTGATGATTTTCTTTAGTAGATGCAGGACTTGAATGTTAGGCAATAGATGCATGGACTTAGGGGGAGCCATGATGGGCTTATTATTTGCATGATTTTGGGAAATTTTATGATAAATGAATTGTATTGCCTATGATATATTTGTGCATGCTTGCTTATCTTCAAAATGTTATGGTGATTAGATTTAGGGGGTGCTTATTGCTTATCTATTTATTTGCCTCTGAATCTAATATCTAGGTATAGAATTGCATGAGTTTTGGCATCATAAAAAAGGGGGAGATTGTTAGACTGACTAGTTTAGCAAACTTATTTTGATGATAATAAAACTACTTTAATCTAGATATATGTTATGTTTTGAAGTGTTACAGATGCTCATTAGATGTGGTGCCACCTAATGCTATCTAGAAGACAGTGCATCTAACGCTACTTGAAGGTGGTTTAGAAGTGAAGACTTGTTCTTATTTAGGTAGCTTAGATTTTAGGAATTTTTATTTTGTTTTATTGTTAAATGGATCACCTTTTTTTTTGCTTAACATTTTTATTGATGATCTAACACATGTCATAAAAATTCCTTAGAACAAAAATCATCTTTTAGAAGCAAAATGAATCTGTCAGTATGCATCTGATTGCATAAAATTAACCTTCAAAACTTTCTTCTATTTATTAGTTAAAGCTGTAATATGTCAGGACCGTTTAATGTTTCTTCCCATTTGAACTCTACTCTTTTGACATATTCTATCATTTCAGTCACCTGTCTGTTTGACTGGTCAAATCAGTTGCAGATAGATCCAGTGTTTTAAGGAAAATATCCATTGAGAGATAAAAATATTTTAAGCTTTTTCCTTCTTCAAACTTTGACTTCGCCCGCGGGGGGGGGGGGGGGCG
>CAOJBK013763248.1:0-13287 GCA_948294925.1 Codiaeum variegatum
TTATTTGGTAGGAGTCACTGATGAGGTTAAGGATGAGTTGGTTGAGATTACTGGTTTTAACTTGGGGTCTTTCCCCTTGAAATATTTGGGAGTTCCTCTTCTACCAACTAAGTGGAACAAGATAACATGTCAATGCTTAGAGGACAAGGTGATAGCCAAAATTAGAATGTGGGGCTCGAGGAATTTGTCACTAGATGGTAGAGTTCAACTGGTGAACTCAATTTTGTTGTCATTTCAAGTATAACGGAGTTAGGTTTTCCTTCTTCCTAAAAGTGTGATTAAAGATATTGAGAAGGGTTGTAAAAGCTTTGTCTGGGGTCAGAGTGAGTCTAATAAAAAGCTAGCTTTGGTGAAGTGGGAGCAACTAGCTCCTCCTAAGACGAATGGGGGATTGAACATAAGGAATGGGAGATTGTGGAACTATACAACAATTGGATGGTTGACGTGGTCTGTTTCACCTCAATAAAGAATCATTATGCGTTCAGTGGGTACATTCAGTACACTAAAGAGGGAAGAATTTGTTGAATATGTTGTGCTAGTTCAAACGCTTGCTATTGGAAAAAGGTTATCAAAATTAGAGATAAGTTAGTGGATTGTTGTTAGCAGCTCTTTGGATTTGGGAGAGATTACAAGATTAATGATATGTACCATTCTTTGTTGGGTTCCAGGCCTAAAATGCAGCTTTATAGGATGATATGGAGCTATTATTCACTTCCTAGACATGCTCTATTCTTCTGGTTGACTGTGCAGCAGAGCCTCTTAACAAAAGATAGGTTGCAACGAATTCATTTTTCTTTTTTGGTGTGTCCTATGTGTGCGGAGTTTGAAGAAACTGACCCACATTTGTTCTTCAAACGTGAGTTTTCTGTTGCTGTGGTTTGCCATATTTGTGAGTGGTTGAGCATTGCTATGTAGCCTTTGGACATGAATGATTGATTATTAAGGTTGAAGAGGTTGAGAGGTTATAGAGTGTGTAGGTATGTGATTGCCATGAGCTTGGCAGTTGAAGTCTATTGTATTTGGAAGACTAGGAATGTTGTTATTTTCAAATAACAAAATGTCACAGTTCAGGGTACTGTTCAGGATATAGTTGGCTTGCTTAAGATTAGATTTTGTTTGTTGTATAAGTTGAATATGAGTGTACAGAATAGGGAGTTCCTTGCTAAGTTGCATTAGGTTGGTATACTGGTTTTGTTGAGCCTGTATATGGATCATTTCTTTGTATTGTTTATTGACGTTACTGGTAATGAATTCATTTTTCTTACCAAAATAATTACGTATTATCTTATACATAATAGTAATTACCTTTGAATATAGATTACATATGTGTCTAATAATATTATTAATATTGGTCATGTATTCTTAAATAAAATATGTGATTAAATAACAATTTTGAATAATTAATTTATAAAATTAAACAATAGTTAAAAAAAAAAGGAAAAAAGAAAATATTCAACAACCATTTCATGAAGTTGAGTTCACCCAAACATTAAAAAGTAAAAAAGAAAAAAAAAGTGAATTACACAAATCTTCTAATTATATATTAGAATCAAAATAAAATAACAATGACTCTATGTACCTACTTGGTATAAGCCACAATCGATTCCAAGTTAATACAATCTACCTAATTTTCTTATACTATTCAATGGCAATTGGTGAACCCATATTTTTGTTTGGAAATTACCTGACATATTAGAAATTCTTGAGACAATTTTAACTAATTCAAAATATCTAATATTATCCAAAAGAAAATTACTTAGTTTTAAATTATCAAATATATAATTGTTAAGGAGCTAATATTGTGTAAATACTTAATTGCAATAACAATGTCCAGATTCTTTGATTTTCATTATTGTCCATGAATATGTAATCATTCCTCCAAATTTCATTATTGTTTTCAATAGAGCTTTGAGATTATTGTTTTCAAAGTCCTTATTAGCACCTGCAAGAAAAATATTTTGAAATGATCATTAAAATATTTAGAGTTAACATACAAAAGAGAAATATTTTGCATCTAACTCAGTATCAACATGGGGAGAATTCATCATTACCAGCCATTATATTTGCTTCAAGGAGGCATGCAAACTATTTCAGTTTCCGAGCCATACATTTCCATGCATCAATATTGCTAGTGATAAAAACAAATTTATATGTATTAATTAATTGATAATTTGATACATATTTGAATTTTTAAATTTTAATATTTTAAATGTTTTCAAGTTTAAGGTTAATATAATTATCTTTATAATTTTTAAGATAACAAAAAATTATTTAACTATTAACAATAGTCATTATTTATTTATTGATTATCAAAAACAAATAGTCATTATTTATTATATTTTAAAAATAAATTATAATAATATATTATTTTTAATAGTTTAAAATAATACTTATTTTATTTTAGAAATTTCAAAATTGTGATATAAAATTAGTAAATTTGAAATTAATTTTCTAACATTCTCATATGCGAAATAATTTTTTAACATGCTAAATTAAATAATAAAATTTATTTATTGCTATATAAAATGTACTATACAACTTTTTAAGAAATAATTTAAAATCTTACAAAAATTAAAATAATAATTAAAAAAATTATTTCAAACAAAAATTTACAAATAAAATAAATAATGATATTGATTATTATTTAAATAAGAATAAAAATTTTCAAAATTTATTTAATCTCTAACAAAAGAATTTATTTATAAATAATGCAAAAACTTAATAATTTATTTTAGATGATAAAATTAATAATTTTTTTTAAAAAAATTTTAATTTTAATATTTTATAATTCTTATTTTTTTTTTAGAAATTTATAAGTTATGATAGTAATTAAAGTTGTCTCAAATACTACCAAGACTTTAATATAAATTTGAATAAACTTCAAAGAGGGTACAATATTTTAATCGGAGTTAAGAAAAAAAATACATATTTTATTAATCCGGTGTTTATATTGGTTTGATTTAAAATTAATTTTTTAAAATTGTTATTCTAATGCCTTTTCTTTCTCAATTTCGTCATCAGTTGGGTGATAACCCAAACCGAAAGGTGGAATGAAGGATGGGTATTCATCGAAGGATTTCATTCCTTGTTGTTTTTGCCCAAGCCCATCTTAGGAAAGTAGGCTATATGTTTCGTGATGTTAGTGGTCATAGGATTGCAGTAGGGATCAAAGTCCAAGGAGATTGCCTCTTTTACATTCTTAGCACCTTCGATGAACTGAACAAATGCGAAGCCAGATATAGAATATGCTGGTAACTTAAGGGAGATTTCCAGAATAGGAACTGTATTTGGGACTTCAAATTTTCCCATCATATTAGCTTTGATGGTAACTACTCCACTCTTATTTAGAAACCCGACCCTTTAATGTAAAGTAGAGGTTAGTGCCTTAGCTTTGTAAATCCAAGGCCTTCCTAGAAGCAGGTCGAAGCATAAAGGCACATAAATGATTTGGAAGGGAACTTAGAAAGTACTAGGACCCATGGTGACTATCAAAGTTGCCACCCCCAAAACCTCTTTCAAAGAGTTGTCATAGGCTCGCATTATTTGATTAGAAGGAGTGAAGTCATCAACTTTCAAAACCAAGCAACTTACGACCTTTGAGTGGTCATACATTGAGAGCAAGCCCATTATCAATAAGAACCATAGGAATAGTCTTTTCTCAGGTAATGACAGTGATGTACAAAGCATCATTGTGACTCCCTCCAGGTGGGAATTGATCATTAGAAAAGGAGATAGATGCCCCCTTTTCATAACTTTTAATGGAAGCTACCAAAATGTTTGAAGTAATGTTAATTGGTGCTTGACATTGGATCAATGCCTTACAAAGAGCTTGACAATTAGGATATCATGACATAATCAGACTCCAGATTGAGATGTTTGCCTGAGTTTTCTTTAACTATTTCAGCAAGGGGTCCTCTTTAGGTATATGAGTACCCTTGGTTTGAGCCACTGGTTGGCTAATTGGTTGTGGAGGGTCAGGTACTTGTGCAACTCTCCCACTATTGGTAATTGTATTAATTTCAACTCTCATGTGCCTCAAGTCTATGTGAGAACCCATATTTTTGCACCAACAAATTTGGCCTGCCAATACGAGCCCGTAGGTTCAAATCTCGCTCGAATTGGGCCTCAAACGGACCTAGAAATCCAAGCCCATTTGGGCCTAAATGCATGAGTTTGGGCCTAAACGCGTGTTTTTTGGTCCAAACTTGTGCGTTCTAAAAATCTAAATTTTTTGACATGGTTTTTTTTTTTTATAAATTTGACCCTTCGGGTCAATTTTTGAGACTTCTTTTTTTGGACTTTCCGACTCCTTTTTTTTGACTTTGAGACCTCTATTTCGACTTTTTGCTATTCCCAAACCACTACAAACACTATAAATACTAACTAAACCACTTAAATATGCATAAAAAAGACTCGTTTCAGATTAATCAAGCCTTGAGATAAACCAGTTCTGAAGCCTCAAAAGCCAAAGGTAAGTCAAGTATAGTGTTTTCTTATTCTTTTGGTTTTGAATTAAGCCCTAAAACTTACTAGGCAATTTTTATTAATCAAATTCTATTTTTCTGAAATAAATTGAACTTAAGCCCTAAAACTGATTAGGCAAACTCATATTAATCAAAATCATTTTTTAATCAAACTAAATTGATTATAGGCCTATTTGGTTAATTCTTTTTATATTAAAATGAATTAGCTTCTGAACCCACCAAACCACCACCCACTGTTTATCAGAACAACCTCACCCTTCACGATAAGGGAGAACAATGTGGTGTTTTATTCCCATTTAATGGGATACGCTAGCAAGAATGTTCTTAAGGCTTCAACTCAAAAATTTGTTTTCCTTATTTTTCCTTTTTGTTTGTTTATTGCTTTTTCTGCTATCATTATCCGTTTTGTTCTTGTGTTGTTGCTATTTGATTATGTTATTATTATTGCATTTGAATTTGTATTAATTTTGGAGAACGTGTGCCTTTCTCAGATCCTTTTTGGACTAGAAAAAGGATCCCATGATTTGTTATAATAGTTTATTTTGTTTATTTCGCTTTCAGTCCGTAGTTGGGGATGTGTGCCTTCCCTAGAACTGATAATGAGCTAGAGGAAGGACCCCTATTCAATTCCTTTATTACTTTACCAATTTTTGCTTTATGGTTGTCATGCATATTATTAATCTATTATGCTTAACTGCTTATGCATCATGTGGTATGCCATGCATACACATAAATTTGATTTTTTACCGAAACCATGCATTTTCTTAAGCCAAAACTGTTTAGAATTGGAAAAATTCTTTTTCTAAATGTTTTTATTGAATCATGAATCCCTAAACCTAACTATGGTTCAAAGGCCAACCTTTACTTAAATTGGGTAAACTTAACATTTTTGTAATGGAGTTAAACAGGTTTCTTAATCACCTAAGAAAAAGAGCTTTTCATAAAGATTAAGTGGTGACTCAAACACATCACGTGCACGCCAATGAACACATGTGGAGTTCACAAATGTGGGACTTTTTCATAACCGTGATGCCATGTGCAATCTGATCCTATGTAGTCAGTTTCCTTGAGCTATAATCTCGTACGCGTACTTGGATGTCTCGCGGGCTCGGACGGGGCCTCACAGCTGGTGACTCCACTAAGGACATTTAGAAATTTGCAAACTAATTGGATTGTTTTTTTATAAAAACATTCACTTCACATGCTCCCTTATTCTAGGAAAACCCGTACAGAGAGTACCATCGAGTGAGCTTCCCTCATTGGGACTGCTTTGGCGATAGTGAAATCATCCAACTCCAAGGCGTACCCTCCGATCCTTTTGGTTAGGATAACAAGGTTGCATTTAGCCATTGGACCTCTTTAGTTCACACGTGGTTAGGTATATTTCACCTCTAGTCTTTGGAGAACCTTTAAACCACCAAGCTCTTAGCATTGACCCTAGGTCCCATGTACCCTAAAGACTCTAATTATAAAATGTCATCATGAAATGTTTTTCATTAATGTATACATACATCACTACATCAAAAATGAAATTGGACTAAGTGAACTGTTCCAGACTAAGTTTTCTAAAACTTACCCTTGAGAGGCTTTCTTTTTCCAACAGTTAACATGTGGAACATTAAAGGAAACAACACCCTCAACCTTACCATTGCTACTGATGCCACTGCACCTAATGCCACTTCTCCACCCACTGACATTGCTATAATGTTAGTCGAAATACTAAAAAGACAAGATGGGGCTATGAGAACGCAATAAGAGACCCTCACTGTAATGATACAAGCCTAAGAGCAAAATATGCTAAGCAAGGTTTAAGCTATGATGAGCCTGATTGGGGTCCAGCTAGCCAATCATGCTTCTACCTCCTCCAACTTAAGGAAAGATCCTGTTACTGAAGATGTGGTTATCCTGACTCCACCAACTGACCGTAGAACCACAACTCTAATTAACCCTACTGTGGCTCCTTTCCCAAAAGAGGGCCAAGACCACCCATTACTGAAGTCCATGGCTGAGAAAAATGAAGAGATGTAAAAGACCTTTGATGCTCTCAAAAAGAAAGAGAATGTCATTGGTGTCAAGACTCTGAGCCCATTACTAAATGCCAGGCTTCCTCCCAAATTTTAGATGCGTGTATTTAAAAAGTTTGATGGTACATCTTGCCCCAAGTCTCACTTGAGGAACTATAATGGCACACTACACACTTTAGACATTGAAGACGAGCTCTTTGCTCATCTGTTTCAATATTCGCTTACTGGTACAACTTTGAACTGGTTTGTACAACTAGATGTTTCCAAGAAACAGACTTAGAAATCCATTTATAATGAATTTATAAAACAATATTTCTACAATGAAGAGATTGATGTTAAAAGAAGGAATCTTGAAACAACTAAACAACTCCCTAATGAAACTTTTTCTTCTTTCATTAATAGATGGAGGAAGAAAGCCTCTCAAATGGTAAATAAACCAATTGACTCTGAACAAATTGACATCATCATCAAGAACCTACAACCTATGTATTGAGATAGACTGATGACACAATATATTCCTGACTTTAGGCCCTTAGTAAATATAGGGACACGCCTTAAAGATGGGGTTGATTCAGGCCTCATCAAGGATGGTACTCAGACCTCGTCCTATCGCTTTAAAAAAAATAATGGCATTCAGAAAGAAGGCAAGGTCAATGCGATTTTGGCTTGAAAGCCCATTCAAATCAAACAAAAGGAATTCACCAACTTAAGGGGCTTAACACTAAGCTTCCTCCTGAAGAAATGTTTGGAAAAGGATGCATTTAAGCCTTTGGAACCTAATCCTATTCCAAATCCATTGCCAAGGAATTTCAACATGTTCGAAAGGTGTGATTATCATCAAGGGCCATGCCTCAAAATTGATGACTACAAGGCCCTCATACACAATATCTAAGATCTAATTAATGCCAATGATCTGCTCCTGCCTACGTCGAACATTGGAACCAATCCACTTCTTGATCATAATGTGATTGCAATCCTCGTAGAATTTAATGAAGGGGATTCTACACATCTCATATCTTATCCTGTGCACCTGAGCAATTATCTCTACACTGAAGAGGGCCAATCTTACTTAGAGAAGTCCTCTCCAAATTTCTCATCTTCAGTTGGCCAACCTTCCTTAGGGAGGTCAATCCAAGATGACTATTTCTTATCATCGTCGACTTAAGACATTCGAGTAAGGAAATAGATGCTATAACTAGAAGTGGGAGAATAACACAAGCACTTGCTACTCCTTCACCATCTACAAGCTAACTATCGGCACAAAATAGGGGTACTCCTGAGTTTGAAGAATACTCTACACTTAAGCAACTAAAAAAGACCCAAGCAAATATTTTTATATGGAGTCTAATCATGTCCTCTTATCCTTATTTCCAAGCTCTTTGCAAGGCGCTAAGCCAATGTCAGACTCAAACTGACATTTCTCTTGATGCTTTGGTTACTTCCATTACCAGTTCTACTAAGGGGGCATTAATCTCCTTTTCAAACAATGAAATCCCACCTGTGGGACCACACAATGATGCTCACTACATCACAGTCATCACTAGAGAGAAAAATGTTCCCATGACTTTAGTGGACAATGGCTCTACACTAAATGTCTACCAATTGAAAGTAGCGAGCTGCCTGGGTTTGAATGCTACTGATTTCTCGCCCTCTGATCATATTATTTGGGCTTATAAAAATTTAAATAGAGAAGTTTTAGGGGTGGAAACTCTTACCATCACCATGGGGCTAACTGTTTTCAATGTTCCTTTTCAAGTCATTAATGTGCCATCTTACTTTAATCTGCTTCTAGGAAGACCTTGGATCCATCAAGCTAAGGAAGTGCCATCGACTTTACATCAGAGTCAAGTTCCCACTCAAAGGTTGAATATTTACTATCAAAGCTTACTTGTCTGGAAAATCTGGGATCCCATACACAATTCCAATCTTAGAGATTTAACCTGAGCTGCCATCATATCTTTTATCTAAATTCTCATTTACCTAGTTCATCTATACTATAGAGATCCTAAGAGAGGCAATCACTCTAGACTCAAAACCATACTACAATTAAATGATTGTGAATATTATGAAACATATGACATACTTCCCTAGTCTGGGCTTTGGAAAAAATCAATAAGTAATGGGGTCCTTCAATGAATTCAATGTTTCTACTCCTCTTTTTAGCCTAGGTTATCACTCAACAGACGACGATATTAAAGATGATAAGGCCAAAGCCAGAGAAAGGTCTACAATAACCAAGAGAGGGGGAGAAGCTGACATCCTCATGAGACCATATTTCAAGACTTTTAATGGGTACTTTATAAAAGAAGGAGAGACAATTCCTTACTATGCTTTTCCTGAGCCATGGATTTGCCTTGTGACTGATATTAGAATTCCTAGTTTCAAGCTCTTTGCTGATGTGAAGCTGACTTCTAAAGACTGCTCCCTGATTTATTCTTTGGTTGATAACTATGAGGAGATTATTGAAGCTAGCCTCTTTGGCAAAATAGCTGTCCTGACTGACAAAGAGGAGAAAAATAACCTCTCCACTTTAATCAAGTCTGCACTTGGAAAGCTCAACAACTAGATTTATGAGACAAAAGTGGTCGAAGTTGAATCTGAGATTAAGACTGAGTCCGAAGCCAAAAGTGATACTAAGTCTAAGTCTTTTTCTTCATCTTCCGAGTCTAAATCAAATGTAACAGGTCCGCCAAGCGTTAACTATGAGTTTGATGTAACCGTGGATCTATCGCCAATTTCAATCAATAAAATAATGGAATTTTCTAATTACGAGCCTATATTTTTAGTTTCATTTGATGTTCCAACTGATGAATCTGAACTCAGTAAATCAGAAAAAGAGAATAAAACAATAAATGAAATACAAGAAGCAGTTAAAGAGCCCACAAACACTGAAACTCATGACGTGCCTAAAAATACATACAATGCATTGCATACCCAAACAAATAAGACATTGAGTCTGTCATTAAGAGATTCAAAGACTGCTTCTACTAGAAGCCTAGCCATATGACCAGACTTGATCCAAGCATCGTCGTTCATAAAATACCAACATATCCAGACTGCAGGCCTATTAAATAGAAGCTCGGGAGTATGAAAGTGGCATGGTCTCTCCTAATCAAGGAAGAAGTGCCCAAGTAACTCTCTCACAACTTCATCGAACCAATCAACTATCCATCATGGTTAGCTAACATAGTCCTAGTACCGAAGAAGGATGGAAAAGTTAGAATGTCTGTTGACTATCGAGATCTGAACAATGCATGCTGTAAAGATGATTTTCCATTACCCTACATAGACCATCTGATCGATGCATTAACCGATTCATAAATGATTTTCTTAATTGATCTGGTCATGGGGTATAATCAAATCATTGTTCATCCTCTAAACAAAGAAAAGACAAGCTTTTATTAAAGAATGGGGCATTTATTACTACATAGTGATGCCATTCGAGTTAAAGAATGTCAGAACCACCTACCAGAGAATAGCAACCATAGTATTCCATGATATGATGCGTAAAGAGTGGAGGTCTTTGTCGACAATATGGTCATTAAAGGTACTACTGCACAACAGTAACTAGAAGTACTTGAGAAGTTCTTCTTTAGGCTTTGACAGTATAATATCAAACTTAACCCTAGCAAGTGCGTATTAGGTGCCTCATCTAGAGTATTCCTTGGATACATGGTTAGCAAGAAAGGGATTGAAGTCAATCCTGCAAAATCCAAAGCTATTCTCGACATGCCACCTCCTAAAACTAAAAAAGGAGATAAGAGGTTTTCTGAGTCGTCTTCAATACATCAATTGGTTCATCTACCAATTGGCAAACTGTTGCGGACCAATATTCAACCTACTAAAGAAAAATTCCTCTAAAAAGTGGAACGAGGAATGTCAAAAGGCATTTCAGTAAATCAAGGAGTATCTTCTAAATCTGCCAGTTCTAAAACCTCCTTGGCCTGGTCAACCATTACTACTTTATTTAACAGTCATCAATGAAGCTATGGGTGCTATATTGGCATAAAATGCTCTAAAATCACATAAAGAGAATTCCATCTATTATTTCAGCAAGTGAATGCTGGCCCATGAATTCAAATATAGCTACATTGACAAACTCTGACTATAGTGCACTGGACTATACCCATTACTCTGGTATGGGTATGGCATAAACTCAGACATTATCTGGAGCCATACATCACACATGTCCTCACTGACCATAGTGCACTCAAATATCTCATAGAGAAGCATGTTGTAGACAGCAAAATGGTTGTCCTAGCAACTTATGACCTCAACTATGTTCAAAGAAAAGCCATCAAGGGTAGTGTCATTGTCGACCAATTGGTCGCTGTCCCAACCGATAATCATTGGGAAGAACCTGAGTTTCCTGACGAAGATATCCTATTTCTTTAAAATGAAGTATGGAAATTGTACTTTGATGGAGGTGCCAACCATAAAGGATATGGTAACATAATGGTGTTCCTTACACCTACTAGTGAAAGCTTACCTTTTGCCATCAAACTAGACTTCAAGGTAACAAATAATTAGGTTAAATATGAAGCATGTCTCTCTGGGTTGGAATCAACCCTTTAGATCAGAATCAAGAACTTAGAAGTCTACTGTGACTCTAACCTCATTGTCCTCTAAGCCTTGGGTAAATTGAAAATCAAAGTGGAGTGGTTGGTTCCTTAACATAATCACCTTGAAGAGTTGGCCAACAACTTTGATGCTCTATCCTTCCCCTATCTGCCAAGAACCCAGAACAGATTTGTCGATGCAATGGCAACCCTCGCATCGATGATAAAATTATGTGATGGGTTCATTATCTGTCCTATTTTGATAAGCATCAAACGTCAACCAAGTTTTCATGTTCATTGCATGAATATCCAAAAAGCAGAGGAAAAACCTTAATACTGGGACATTTACATTAATCTCACTAAAGGCGAATACCCTGAGGGTGCTTCCAAATCGGAAACGAGAACTGTAAGATAACTGGCCTGTGGATATATTCCA
Organism: Codiaeum variegatum; assembly: GCA_948294925.1. Classification (NCBI taxonomy): domain Eukaryota; kingdom Viridiplantae; phylum Streptophyta; class Magnoliopsida; order Malpighiales; family Euphorbiaceae; genus Codiaeum; species Codiaeum variegatum. The sequence goes on from CAOJBK013763248.1 coordinate 11,504, forward strand.
AGGGGTGACACTCTATATAAAAAGACTTAGAATGGCATCTACCTAAGATGTGTTTTTGACAAAGAAGCCAATAAGATCATGGAAGAAATCCATGATGGGATAGATGGTAGCCATATGAATGGTTAGGCACTATCTCATAAAATCATGAATCAAGGCTACTACTGGTTAACCATGAATGGAGACTTTGCACAGTTTGCCCAAAGGTGTCCTAAATGTCAAGAGTATGCTAAGCTTCAGAAGTTCCCCTCTTCTCCACTCTATCCAATTTCCACTCCTTGTCCTTTCACTGTTTGGGACATTGACGTCATTGGAAAGATCTTGCCAAAGTCATATGCCTTCCATGAATACATCCTAGTGGCTATAAACTACTCCAAGTGGGTTGAAGCTATACCTTACAAAGTCCTAGATTCAAAGAAAGTGGCCTAATTCATCAAAACCAACATCATCACAAGGTATGGTGCCCTGCATGAGATCATTTCAGATAACGACTCCCACTTCCAGAAAGAGGTAGTCACACTTCTAAAGAATGAAAAGATAGAACATCACAGGTCCTCATAATACAAACCTTAGGCCAATGATGCAGTTAAGGCTGATAACAAAGCACTGAAAAACATGCTTTAGAAGATAATCAATAACCATAATGGATGACACCTACTCTTTGCAAGTGCCCTCCTTGGGTATAGAACAACATATAAGTTAACTACCAGAGCTACGCCTTACTCACTAGTTTATGGAATGGAGCAATCATCCCCATAAAGTTGGAAATTCATATTGTAAGGGTTTTTCGAGAAGCTTAGATCTCTGAACTAGACTAGTAATAGGTCTACTATAACTAACTTAACTTGATTGATGAGAAAAGGTTGGAAGCACTTCACCAAACCTAAAATTATCAAATAAGGCTTTGCTAAACACTTCAACAAAAGGGTTTGAAGTCAGAATCTTCAGGAAGGTGACCTAGTCTTAAAAGAGATCAGACAAGTTGTACAAGACCCTCGAGGGAAATTTAGAACTTCTTGGAGTGGACCATACATCATCAAAAAGATCATGTTAGGCGAAAGCATCATTCTGATGGACATCGACGGCAATGAATTCAGTCATCCGACCAACCTCGATTAGCTCAAGAAATACTTCATATAGTGTTCTTGTTGTATGAGCATGCATTCAGGAATTACATCACTGTAATTAGAACTACATGAACCTGATCCTCCAAAAAATCTATTGTAAGGAGATACGTAGACAGCTTTTAAAGGCACGATCCAAAGCATTCAATAAAAAATCAAAGTTGTATTCTGATCGGGCTCTTTAACATTGCATGCAAGAGATAAAAAGAATAAATAAACAAAAATCTAAAAGAAAAAAGAATGAAACCCACTAATCTGAAAACCAAAATGGGTAGCTTAAGAAAAAATTAGGGTACAACCAGCTAGATTGAAAATCGAAAAGGCGGTTTAGGCAATAATAAAGTTAGCTCGCTAAGTTAAAAACCCGAAAAGGGTGGCTTAGGCAAAAATAAGAGCTTAATAAAATAAAATTCATTTTATTAAGGTATTATTCATCTTTTGGAACATCTAAACAAGATATTTGAGATAAAAAATAAATAAAGTTTTATTTTTTTCCTAAGTCTAAACTCAGACTCAGGCTTTAATCTCAGTCAAGAGAGCATATCTTTTCTCATTCTCCTTTGGCCAGCACACCTTAATCAACCCCTCAAGGTACTCCGAGAGCTTGCCATAATCATCCCCTAGGATAATCATCGCCCTTGTGAAGTCTCAAATCCAACGAGA
>CAOJBK013768543.1:0-21422 GCA_948294925.1 Codiaeum variegatum
AAGGTTGGACACATCTCGTGCATGCCAGCTCTATATCAGAAAACATGATCAATGGGATCACAAAACCTAATGCAAGCCCTCAAAAATTCCCAATCAATCCTAACACCTCTAAGTGATGGCAAAGTGCTCATGCCATACTTCCTGAGGTTGATTATGATCACTTGGTATAATTTCTTACACTAACCAAGCATCATGTGACTGAACTGAGGCTCCATTTTGCAAGGAAAAAGCAAAAAGAAACTGAATTTTCTGTAAGAAATGTGTTTTCTCATGATTTTTTAAATAAAAATTAATTTTCATATGAGAATATAAAGTGGCACGAAAATTGAGGCAGAAAATGGAGATTGAAAGGCCGAATGCACAAGCCAATGAGTCGATGCATGCACCATAAACCAAGAGCATACACTTAGGGGTTGGCATATGCACCACAAGGCTAGCGCATGAGCTAACTTGTTGACGCATGCACCAAGGCTCCAGTGCGTGAGCCAGTCCGCACGCCTACTCATCCCGTCATAACTATCCATTTTGATCCAATCCAATTCTGTTTTCGCACGATTCTTGATCAAAATTATTTTCAAAATTCAAATTCTCAATAAATTTAATTGTCAAAATAGAAAATCACAAAATAAAATTGAAAATTATTAGAATTTTCATAAATATAAGTTCTAAATACAAAAATAATAATAAACAATAAAGTTTTTACAAAAGACCTACAATGGGGCGTTATTAAGTCTAGTCATCCTATGCATCACTCGTCATCTCCTGACGTCTCCTCATCATCATCATAAATATGGGTACCATGTCTCTGAATGACCCTGGGCTCCCTCTGGCTCTCAACAACACTCGAAGCAACAAGAGTGGTCAAGGAGAACAGAGTCTATTGGTGGATGTCATGAACATGGATGTGTACTAGGGTAGGAACCTACAAGGAATATATGTTAAATTATGGAAAGAAGTAGAAATAACACCAAGAAAGTCATAAACTTACCATCGATGTAGTATGGATGGATCAACATGAATCGTTCTGGATAAATAATCGTAGCATATGTGGTGGACTATCATCACACTATCTGTACCTGGATAAGAAACATGGTTAGTGAAGCCAGGGAAGAGTCCCTGAATCCGATTTGAGATGGTATGCATAGTCGATGTAGAGACACCTATACCTAAAGAAACTGAATTAGAACTAGGCATAGCTCGAGCAGCAAAGTGACCAATCTGACCACGAGGCCTGTACCTCAAAGCTGCAGCAACAGAAACTACCAGAACCTAACCCAGTCTAGCAAAGAGTAGAGGCCTCCCCTCATCAATTGGGTGGAAAGAAAATTTAGAAAAGAGACATCATGAATAAGTAGCTCCTACCTAGGCCTCCTGATCCTCGAGAAATCTAGAAAGGGAGGATTCATAGGCTCCCTCATAAACAAATGAGGATTAATCGGAACAATTGGCTCAAAAGTCATCTAGGCCATGACCTGCTCACCCAAGTAAAACTTTATGGACTAAAAAGAACCCAAAGCAATTCACCTATCGGTAAAAGAAATACCTAAAGTAAGAGGGTCAATGTCCCTCAAGGCATTATAGTCAAAAGGTGTCCAAACAACTTGAAACAACAATCAGCAATCATAAATCTATAAGCAAATGAAAGGTGAAGCTATTCAGAGCATACCTCGGTCACCATAGCCAAAATCCCCTGATAATCAAAAAAGGAGAAATCACCATGAGGATTCATCCAAGACTCGCTGCACCACATTCTCCCCATCAAGAGTAGAATATCCCCTCCCACAATCCTGAGGGCAAGAGCCGAAATATGAGAAAAAGCCAAGAGCTACAAAAGACAAAGTTAGTAAATGATGAAAGGAAAATCTTAAAAATAAATAAAAAGGGAAATACTTACCTCCCAGACTATTGCAGTCGCTTGAATACCTATCTCATCAGTCCTGGATAGCATGCCCATCCCTCGGTAAGCCACGGCTAACACGGTACCAACCTAGCTGTAATAACCAAGAAAATCCAAATCAAATAGAGAAGCCAGTATCTTCAAATCAACATATCCTTTCTCTTTATTTAGAAAGATGGTAGAAAAGATGACCAACAAACATACCCATGCACACTGATCAACTGAATAAGACTTTAAATTCATCCCTTACATATGGTTAATCAGCCAAGACTGGGAAACCTTCCTTTGGAGTTGCAAGGTGGGACCACTCCAAGAAGATTAAGTAGAGTATGGGGAAGTACAACCTCAAAATAAAAAATGACATGCCTAGGCCCAAACCACATATCGGTCAGGCAAGACCACTCTACAAGAGTCATGGTCATCTCTCCCATAGGCAATTGCAATGTATTGGTGGTCCGCCACCACGCTCCATCCAAAGCAAAGATAAGATTTTTATCAGGTGTACGGTTGATATCTATACTCATCCAACAAGACAGATGAGCCGGGACAATACGGGCTAGGGGTGAGCATTCGGTCGGTTCGGTTTAAAATTGAACTGAATGAAATAAATCAAAATTCTAATATTTTAACAAATTGAACCGAACCGAAATTTGATATGCACCAAACCGAATACATGAGTGAGTCGGTTCAATTCGGTTTTAAACCGAAAAATTGAAATATTTTTTTACATTAATTTTTTTTATATAATTATGTAATATCTTAATAAAAATTATAGATTTTATATTCAAATATTAATATTTATAGAATTATTAGGACATTAAATAGAAATGTAATACAAATAATAGTAATTTATCTTAATAATTTTTAAAAAATTATAAATAATATTAATTTTATTATATAGTAATAAAATTTTGGGTCGGTTTGAAACAAAAAAATTTTCCCAAACCGAACCGAAATAATTTTGAATTTTAAAAATTAAAACCGAACTGAAATAATTTTTGTTTTTAAAAATTAAAACCAAACAAATCGGACCAAATTGATAATTTTTGGTTTAGTTCGGTTTTTCAATTTTGGTTCAGTCTTACTCACCCCTAATACGAACGATATAAAAAAAAAAGTCAATACCTCAGACAGCTTGAACCGAGCACCCTGTTGACTATGCTTAGCATCTTATAGGTAAGAATTCTATCATTCTTTCTATTCTATCAATTTTATTTGTACATGTAACTGAGTGCATTGGAAAAATAAGAAAAAAGATACATTGAAAAAAATAAAAAGAGTGGAAAAATTAAGTGCACAAAAAAAGGGTGAGTACCCAGAAAATAAAGGAAAATGCACAAAAAAATAGAGGGTGCATAAAAAACAATGAAAATGGCACAAGAAAAATAAAAGAGAAAAGAAAGAAAAATATCACCGATTGTTGTGCCAGTTGCTGTGCTCCTAAAGGTTCTGCAAAAAACTGGCATTCAAAATCGTCATGGGTTCAGTAGCCACTATCGGTGGAAGATCGACTGGAATATAGTTAGAAATGTCCAAAGTGTTATTAGTGGACGGACTGGGTAAATCAACAGAACCAACTATGACGTCATTTGGACTAAATAAACCATCATAACTAAATATGTCATTAGACGGACTGGGTAGATTGTTAGAGCCAAATAACTCCTCAACAGAAGCAAACAAGTCTTCGTTTGAGCTAGGAAACAGAGTAACGCTCTCAACTTCTAAGGACACATACAACTACGAAGACAAATCCTCCTCCTGATCGGCACCGATCGATATCATTCAGAAAATATTTGGCTAAAGAAATTTGAAAGGAAAAGAAGTAAGAAGGAGTATGAAAGTTATGACCGTGACAAAGTTCTCCAAAGCCCTTTATATAGGCAAAATCTCTGACTCTCACTCCATTAATATGTTCACACTTATCAGTCATGGTTTTTGCAAAATGAGCCTGCTAAGGGGGGCAGCTGTGAACCCATATTTTTGCACCATTAAATATGGTCGTCAATACGAGCCCACAGACTCAAACTATGCTCAAATTGAACCTTAAATGGATCCAGAAAACCTAAAAAACTAAACCAAATTATACTGGATCGGACCCTGCAAACCGGAAAATTAAGTCATGGCCCAGGCACATGTGCTAAGGCCCTAGTGCATGAGTTAGAGGCCTGGCACACCAAGCCCAATTTTTCAACTTTTTCGACATGAGTTTCTATAAATTCAACCCCCGAGTCACTTTTTAGATAGATTTTGACACACCGAACCTCTGCTAAAACGTCTTCTAAAACCATTTTCCATACCAAAAATACAGCCAAACACTAAAATTCAGACTGAAACAAATTTTCTACGTTCCAATTAGACATTTATTTTACAATCAATGAGTTGTCTTTCAGTCAGTGCGCAGACAATCTTCTCTGAACACAACAGAGACCCCGATTTAGCTTCATCAAACTGTCCGAACCTCCGATTCCGAAGACCTGAAAGAAAAAAGTAGTATATCTAAATGGTATAGTATTTTAGTTCTAAATCAAAAGCCCTTAAAATTGACTTAGGCAAAATTTCAATTATCAAAATTCATTTTCATTAATCAAGTTCTGAAAAGATTAATAGCCTTTTGGTTAATTCTTTTAAAAATATAAAATGAATTAGATTTTGAACATACAATCAACCAACTCACTATTTTTCAGAATAACCCCAACCCTTCGCAAGAAGGGAGAATGATATGGAATTTGATTCCCATTCAAACGGATATGCCGGCAAGCCATTCTAAGGCTTCAACTCCAAAAAAGTGTTTTTCTTCTTTTTTTTATTTGTATTTTATTTTTGTGTATTCTTCTTGTATTATTTTCTTTATTTCTCAATTGTACCATTATTATTATTTTTATTCTTAATTCTGTAATTATTCTGGGGAAAGTGTGCCCTTCCTAGATCTTTTAGACTGGAGAAGGGATCCCCTCAATTATGTTCGTTTTGATGTAATTATTTTGTTTCATTTTTATCATTGCATTTAATTCGCCTTCGGGGATCTGTGTCTTCCCTAGAACCTTTCGGGGCTAGAGGAAGGATCTCTGTTTATTTTCTGCCTTTTATCATTTTTTCCTTATTATTGTCATTCATGCCTATATATATATATATATATATATATATATATATTGGTATGTTATCTCCTACCACACATCATTAAAGTATGCCATGCATACATGAAAACTCCTTTTTTTAATCAAAATCATACAATCAGTTTTAAGCCAAAATTATTTAGGAAATAAAATAATCTTCTAAAAAGTAATGTTTTTATTAATCACGAGTCTCCAGATCCACCTTTGGTTGGAGGCGCACCTTTTCCTCAAAATTGGGCAAAGAATCATGTTTTTATAAATAGAGTTAAAGTGGTTTCTTAATTGCCATGAAAACTAAACAATTTTCTTAAAATTAAATGGCGACTCACACATTCACACTTGCACCCAACAGAAGAATAAGGAGTTCACTTAAAGTGAGAATTGCCAAAACCACAACGCCATGTGCAATTTGACCCACGAGGTCAGTTTCCTCGAGCCAGAAACTCGAATGTGCGCTGGCGGCCGCCCAGGTTCGGACGGGGCCTCAAGGTATAAATGAACTTCAGAAGTTCGAAAGTTAGAAAATCATTGGTTAAATATATGTGCGAGAGTTTGAACTGCTGACTCCTCCTTTAGAACTCATTTTTTTCTGAAAATCAAGATTTAAATCAAGTCAGAATTCTAAAATTTCCATTCACTGTGATTTTATTCAACTAATGATTCATGCTAAAGCATATAATAATTAACTAAATTTGGTAAATATTGCTAAATTTTCCTGATGAATGTTCATATCAGACATCAAAATATCACATGAGAGTCAAATGCATCATGATAGTTTAGTGTGTTTATGGTTATGCTGATCACATGTTGAAGCTGTGAGAAATGTGACATGTTATAGGATGCTACTGTGATTTTGTTGTCAAAGCTAAAAATTGTCTAAGGAGTTGGTGGTGAAACTGTTGATTCAAAGTATTTAAATCGATGCATCAAAAAGAATTTAATGGTGTGAATATGAGTCGACACTTATTCTTTTTGGAAAAGTTTCATTTAAGGTTGATTAAGGAAACCCAAGAATAATTATTCCATAAAAATATAATTTTTCCAATGAAGAGGAGTACTAGTCTCAAACCAAAATAAGGATTCAAAGACTTGTAATTTGATGAAATAATTTTAAGAAAAATAAATATATTAATATCTTAACTCTTGACATGCTATGAACTTAGTTGAAAATATATTTCATGCATGTATTAACAAGTATAAAGGATAATGCATGAACAAGATATAAATAATATAATATGATGCATTCCAAAATAAAATGCATGATGATAGTAGTAGTAAGGTAATGGAAAAATAAATGAAATAGATACAATGGTAAAATAAAGAATATGGAAGGGGTTCTCACTCTAGCCACTAGAGGTACTAAGAGAGGCACACATTCCCTTCTAATGAAAGAAATAAAAGGATAGAGAAAAGATAATTAAATGGCATATCCTTCCACTAACAATAATACTAGGAAGGAGATCACATTATTGACACGACAATAGCAATAATAACAAGATAATCAACAAATAAAAGGGAACACAATAAATAAAATTCAAGGAAATAATGAAAGATGAACAAAAGAGGTTAGTAACAATGAGATAGAAAAATAAATAATATAAAGAATCTAAATAAAAGAAAAAGGATAAAAGATAAAAAAAATAAAAAGATTTTGGAGTTGATGCCCTTAACAATACGGGGCATACATGCATATCTTTTTAAATGGAAATCAAACCCCACAGAGTTTTTCCTTCTTACAAAGGTAGGTTTGAGAAAAGGTTTTAAGAGTTAAAAAGCTAATTGAAAAATAATTAACCAAAAAAAGGAGTTGCTTCATATCTAATCTAAGCTCAGGACATGGTACTTTAGGTCTTTGCTTCTTGGGATGGGTGGATTGGATGGTTATAGAAAACCAGAATGGTGCTCTACTATCGATCTCAAGAAAAAGAAAAATAAAATTAGCTTATAAGAGAAATAAAAGACCTATTTGACTACTACAAGGACTTGCTTTGAGATGGAAAATTACTAGCGTGAATACAACATCGTTTCATCTTAATTTTTGTGTTAAAAAATGTGCCAGCATTCCTCTATTTGTAGGAGAAAAAGGAGTGAAATCATTAAAAAAAATAATAAGATTATGAAAACATGAGGATCAAGATAATAGCTTATGGTGTTTTGGACTACAGGAGGTCGCATGAGCTAGTAATAAATGCTTAGGCCTTGTGATAACTATATTGTCCTTGTGGCAACCGCTTAAGCCTTGCACTAGTCACTTAAGCATTATGGTAGCCGCTTGGGCCTACTGGTAATCATAGGCTTTCTAAGGATGCACTCTTTGGTTTGATCCAGTTTTCTGCTTTAGTTTAATAGGTTTCTAAGCCCATTTTTTCCTTTCTTGAGATTTTTGAACCCATTCTGAATTTGATTTCAACCTGGTTTGAACCTATGCATTTTTCTTGATTCATCAGTTTGGATGGAACATAATTTAGGGTTCTTAATAACATCTTCTTTATCATTAATCATTTCCTCATTTTTAGGTAAGTTATCAAATCAATTCTCTAAGGGGATTTCAACATTCTTAGGTTATTTCTCAAGGTTATAAATATTCTTAGTTTCCTCAACTATATTTTTCTAGGCATCCTTTAGATGGTCTAAAGACATTGGGACCATCATTTTTTGGAGTCCATATGGTAATTTTAGGAAGACTCCATCCTTTTAGCCTTAGGCCCCTCATTAGCCTTCATGTTATGACTACACTCATTAATTGTAGGAGTAAGTAGTATAAAAATCAGGCAAAGTTTCATACTACACCTCAATGCAAAACAACTACACTTGAGTTTTCACATGGAGAGTGTCATGAACTTTACCTACAGGTCTAGGTCAATTAAGACTCTAACAAAGTGACCAAATTCATCATTTATAGCCTTGGAATCAATCCTCATAGAGACACCTATACCCCTAGCAATCTCAGACAAAAGCTTCACATGCTAGAACTTCTAAGGAAGTTTATAAAATTGCACCCAAATATGAGCATTGGTAGACTTTTGATTTTTTTATATCTAACTTTAGAGTCTAAGGTTGAAAGTGAAAAACTCCAAGCTTGAGATTCATGGTTGCTTTGCTCCAAATAATTTTTTTTTTATCATTCTCAGAGCACAGAAATAACATGAAAGAATATTTTACCTAAAGAGATCAACTTTTGCTGAGATTTGAGTCCACACATGTATGTTAATTTCTCTATTAAGTCAAGGTATAGCCAAGGCTTATCACCTTTGGACAAAATCAGATGACCACTAAGCGAGAAATGACATTCTTTAAGTCTCTTCTCATCAATGTCCTGTGAGAAAGTAATTGAAATAAGTCTCCCAATATTTTATGGCTGGAAAGCATTATCAACAATCAATGCTGGAACAACTTTTGAATAAGATCTATTAGGGTCACTTATGAAGGAGAAGTGGCTACAACACATTTTCTAGGAGACATAATTGTTGCTACTTGTGCAACTAGAAAGTGAATGACCTGCCTTGGGGTTTTAATGGTAGCTAGAGTGGTGCGATTTGAATTATAGTGATAAAAAGAATACGGATGGAGTGAAGATGTGACTAAAGGCGGCCAATTTTCATACGAGCCTGGGATAGATTGAGCATGGCATCAGTAAAGCATGTGGTTGAGTAGATGAGCTGCTGACAACCATAAAGGTAAGTGGAAGATCCAACCTTAGCTGCTCCTTAATATTTAAATTCTTTTGAAAGTATATATCAAGCATATGTTAAGTATTAGGTATATGTCATATATATGTTACGTATACATCATGTATATGTTTCTGCTTTTATAAAAACAAAATAGTGTAAAAAATTTTCAATGATAGTATTTTTATAATTAAACTTAATAATATTAGCCCACTTTAATAAAATGATTGAAAACCAATCTGTTTTAAAAATAGTCACTGGTTTTATTAAAGTCATATGTCAATCACATAACTTTTTAAATGATGTGAAAATTTGTTATAATAGGTGATTTTTACCTAGATATGACTTATGATATTGAGATTGATCAACAATGTATCTATACTACAATGTAGTCTAAAATTGACCTTAAAAAATAGATAAATTTACTAATAACTTTACATGCACATGTGTTTTGTTAGGAAAGTTGTCTTAAATTTGGTTTCTATTTCCTATTTAGGAAAAAGAATTTATTTCCTATTTGGAAAAGATTTTTTCATTTAGGAAAGGTTTAAGTTTTTTACTTGTAGTAAACAAGTAATTGACTTAGAAAAGGAAATCCAAAACTTGTTGGACAAGTTTAGATGGCTATAAATAGGAGAACTACTTTGCGTGAATAGAATAGGAGTATTTTAGGTATGGGAAAACACTTAAAAGGTTACTTCTTGGGAACCTTTTACAGCTTCGATTGAGAGTTTTTTGTTCTAGTTTATGTGAGAAGGGTGATACAATAAATTTTGGGAATTACGATTTAATTCTATTGTAATTGTTTTCTCATATAGTGAAAAAAATATATCTCTCCATGGACGTAGGCAAGTTTGTGCTGAACCACGTAAATCTTGGTGTTGCGATTTTTCTTAGCTTGGTTTATTTTCTTGTGTGCTTGTTAAATTATTTAAATTTATTTTTTTTTCCAACAAGTGGTATCAGAGCTGGTTATGATTAAATTCAACAAGTATGGAAGTAGGTTTATCACTTTTCACTATTGAAAAGTTTGATGGGAAAAGTATTTTCACTCTTTAGCGAAGAACATTGAAGGATCTCCTAGTTCAATAGGGCTTGGCAAAAGCGTTGAAGGGAAAGGAGAAGAGTAATCCAGAGAAGATAAGCGATGAAGATTGGGAGGAGCAAGAGGAATAGTGTGTGAGTATAATACATCTTTGCATTGCTGATAACATTATAAATAATGTTATTAAGGAGACTTATTCCATAGAGATTTGGGACAAACTGGAGAAGATTTATCTGGCTAAGAGTTAGACTAATAAATTACATCTAAAGTAAAGATTATACACACTGAGGATGGTGGAGAGTGGAAATCTAGTGGAGCATATGAATGAATTCATTAGTAACTTAGATCAATTGAGAAAGATTGATGTTAAGATTGAGGAAGAAGATAAGGCACTAATGCTTCTTTATTCACTCCCTGACTCTTATGAGAATTTTATTGACTTATTGATTGTGGGTACGCATACTTTGGTTATGGATATTACACAAGCACAATTGGTTTCTCTCCAAACTAGAAGGAAAGATAAAAGTGAGGATAGGGAAGGTGAGGCATTGGTTTCACAAGGTGCGAGTTAGAGAGGGCAGTCGCATGATAAGGGTAGATCTCAGTAAAGCAGGTATAAAACTAATGTCAAAATTTGAATGACATTCAATGCTTCAAATGCAAATAGTATAGACACTATAAAAGGATTTCTGGAAGGGTAAGACAATTTAAGATGATGAAGAGAATATGGTTTCTCTTTCTTGGGATGACGGAGATGCCCATGTGGTCACCTAAGGTAATGATGAATTTTCTTGTGATTTTTGGTTTTTAGATTCTTGTTGTGTTCGTCATGTTTACTCCAGGATGGATTATTTTGATACACTCTAAAAAAGTATGACTGAAATATTAAAATTAGGTAATAAGTCTAAGGTGAAAGTAAGGGTGTTGGTAGTGTGAGAATCAAAATGTATAATGGATAGGTAATTACTTTAGGGAATGTGGCATATGTTCCTAAGATGAGCAAGAATTTAATTTCGTTGAGTATGTTGGACTCTACAGGATTTAGTTACAATGCTAAAGGTGGAGTTCGAAGGCTTACTTAAGGTCCTGAGGTCCTGTTGAAGGGAAAGCTACATCGAGGGGTATACCATCTAGTTTGTAGCATAGTGAAGACCTCAAGTGCTGGCTGAAAACACGGCACGTACAAAGCAAATCATTTTCAGAAGTGAGATGGTTATAAATGGGTGGAACTTGTTAGTGATAAGGCAGAGAGATTGAAGTCTCTCTCCAAAGTCAAATAACGATAAAAACTGGATTTCAGCTTCAAATGGTGTATTGGTCGTGTTTGGAATCAGAGTGTGGGACCAAGTTCTAATTTGAGTGTGTAGTTGGGTATTTAAGGCCAATATGGTATTTTTTTTTAATTTAAGTCAAGGGAAATTGTTAGGAAAGTTGACTTAAATTTGGTTTTTATTTCCTATTTAGAAAAAAGAATGTATTTCCTATTTGGAAAAGGTTTTTTGTAATTAGGAAGGTTTAAGTTTTTTACTTGGAGTAGTCAACAAGTAATTGACTTAGAAAAGGAAGTCTAAAACTTGTTGGACAAGTTTAGGTAGCATTAATAGGAGAGATATTTTGTGTGAATAGAAGAGAAATATTTTAGATGTGGGCAAACACTTAAAGGGTTATTTCTTGGGAACATTTTTTAGCTTGGGTTGAGAGTTTTTTCTTCTAGTTTATGTGAGTGAATTATGGGATTTATGATTTAATTGTACTGTAATTGTGGGATTTATGATTTAATTGTATTGTAATTATTTTCTCATATAATGAAGAAAAGAGATCTCTCCGTGGACGTAGGCAAGTTTATGTCAAACCACTTAAATCTTGGTGTTACTATTTTTCTTGGATTGGTTTATTTGTTTGTGTTCTTGTTGAATTGTTTGAAATTAATTTTTTTTTATTCCGACATGTTTCATGGAATTAATAAAAGCTTCAATCTTAATAGTAAATGAAAATGAAAATTTTCATGATAGTGATTAAAAATAAAAGGATAGCAGAAATTGAATTTAATTAATTTCCAAAATAATTTTTTTAAAAAGAAAGATGTATGTGAGAAACTTCAGCAGTTGCACCATCTCATCCCAACTAGGTTGGCACCAGAGTAGCAACCTCTTCATTAGATTCTCACACACAATAAACTTTTGTTATATGGCAATGAAAAAGTTATACAATACCAAAACAGTTAAGGAATACATTCTTTCATAGTAGAAACTATACAAATATCATGAAAAATTAGGCTATGAAGCCATAATCACATGATGATGAAGGATGAATATCGAGTCGCATAGTGGACGCTAAAAGAATTTTATCAAAAATTCGATGTAACTCGATTTTTTATTTTCAAAACTTTTATAAAACATTTACCATGCCAAAATCCTTTTAGCATGGTTAGGTTTAGATATTCATTAAACTCTTTAACAAATTACTAAACCCTAAATTTGGACCCAAATTTACTATCAAAGATTCTCTACCAATTATTGTGCAAAACATAATAGCAACAAAGAAGGGCTAGAAAGTATCAAATACCTTAACTCCCTACTTTGTTTAGCTCCTCAAGTGCGAAGCCTCTAGCTTGAATCCCACCGAAGCTATTCCAATGGCTTATGTCTCCTTTTCTTCTTGAAGAAGCTTGAACCCTCTCTTGGTTGCCCAATTTGTTGGTTCTTACTTCTTGCTTGAGAACTTAAAACCTTTATGGATTGGATTGGACTTTGATTCAACACACTCTCCTTACCAAAGATTTGGAAGTAAAGTTTAAAGTTGAAGAAGGCTTCTTCAAAAATAAACTCCCTCTCACTAAATGGTGTGTTTAGATTGAACTTTCTCTCCCTAACTCTTAGAGAGTTTCTCACTTTAGCTTGTTGGAGAAGAAGATGAATAGTAGAAGAGTTCAATTATATTTAGGCAAAAGATGATACAAATCCACTTATATAATCATGCCTCTTTCTAACAAAGTTCCTTAAATTAAGGAAGAGTTAGTGAAAGATTTAGGCTTTTTATTCTAAAAACCCTTGACTTAATTGACTAAGTTATTAGTCAATTAATCAACATGATTAGAACAATATATTAGTAGGATTCACTTCAGCCAATAATTAATTACATCTCATTTAAATTAATTATGAAATACCTTAGTCCATATCAATTTAGTCATGCCCATTTGTATCTCGTACAAACTATGACATAATTGAATAAATCCCATAATAAATTAGACTTCAAGATATGCTAGGATCTTTGTAAATTTAATTACAAGTCTAACCCAATAAAAGTTAATAATTAATTGAACTCTTTAATCAATTATCAACATGGTTAAAAAACCAAGCCAAGGTAAAAGTTTTATGATGTGTGACTTACTGGGTTCATGTTCTAATTAGCAATGGGATAAAGAAACCTCTTTTCTTCACACTAAGTATGTAATCCACAGTTTATACTTAGTCTCATAAGTCGAGAGTGATGTCTAACATAACATGTCACGACTACCTAATTAGAAATGAATGTCGGTGATTATATCATTGACATATCATGGACCTCTTGATTATAATTACCATGCACTTGAATCCCTTCATTACAAATTCCTGATCTTAGCTAGGGTCATGGAATAGTCAAACCTTGTATGCTAGATCATATGACGTCTGTCCGATTCTAATACTTGATAAACCGATTCTTACTAAAAACTCTTTATAGTGAATCTTTACTACCTTGCCCAAGGGTTTGTGAATTGAGAACAACCATAAGTCATAGGATTCCTTTCTTGTTAACCCAAATTATTGAATTCTATCTTGGAGATCACTTATCGCAACATACCACTAATTATGGCTACCACATGCCATATACCAATACTTGATTAGCATCGGTATGTAACTAGTAACAAACCATAGCCACCAATATGTTAGATAACATATCACCTCAAGTCTAAGGATTATATGCACAATTACAATCTAGATGATCAGACATTGACTGGTGGATAAAACTCATGTGTCTATCATCTAATGTCATTGTTTGACTTACTCATCTCATGAGTGTCCATGTGTTGTCACGACATCACATGCCTGTAGTGTGAGACTTACTACCTCTATAACAATAAGTATCTCATACTTGTCATGGATGACAATAGAGGTGATAGTCTATCTGGATTAATGATGTTCCTACCAATAATCCTATGACCGTGAAGTTACTTTAAAGTCTATGATAAGAAGAATCTATCTCCGAATTCCCAAACTCTTTGAGAATAGATTCTCTTACATTGAACTTAAGGAACATATATACACAATGCAATAAAATGAAAATGATCATTAAAAAGAAAATATATATATTAATAACCACAAATGGATTAAGATTACAAATGTATACATAAAGTACAGGTTCTAGGGCATACAACCCTAACAGATGATGGCCAAGCCAATCTGTACATTGGTTACCTTACCAGTACACTCTCTTTCTCCCTGGATGGTTTCACGAATAACGTTCACTAAACTCAAAGTTGAAAATGGGCCTTTAACCTCTCTATTCATCAACTGAACAGTAATGATGTTATCCATCTCCAATTATAGAAAAGAAGGTCTTAATTTTTTGGCCAAATTAAGACCATAGTAAATAGTACACAACTCAGCTAAGAATAGAACATATACCAATATTAGCAGCAAAACCTAACATCCATCTCCCCATGTGATCCCTAATCAATCCTCCTACTAAAGCTTTACCTAAATAAGCTATTAATGATCTATCATAATTTAAATTTAGGCAACCTTAAGAGGGAGTTCTCCAAGCAATGGGATAGCTGCACTTATTTCTAAACCCACTGCTTGCCATATCCTTCATTATAACCTGTTGCAACTCAATAGCATAAGTGACAATCTGGTTAGCCAAACTAACTGTAGAGGCATACTCATCCAGAAAGATTTGTTTGTTTTTACATTGCCATAATTTCCAAACAGCAACAGGAAATAAGAAATACCATTTAATGCCTTGGATATTAAGATTACAATCTCTCAAGTTCAATATCACCTAATCATGTATCTCTCCTTGCCAAAACTCATTTGGTAAATTAGAATTTTGGCAAAGAATTTGCCAAAGTGAAGTTGAGAAAATTTAGTCTCTTAATACATGAAAAATAGTTTCCATACCAGGTGTGCATCATGAGCAACAAGCATTCGCAACCAAGTGACGCCTTGCCCTTTAAGTGTTCGTTAACAAATGCTTATGGAGAACTATGAATACTCTAATTCTGTGAGCACCACTCCACAGGTAAATCGTCTCCCACATTTTGCTCTTGCTATTCCATTTGTTCTTGGACAGAATAACATAGCAAGATTTAACTAAAAACTGACATGATGCAGTAAAGCCCCAATACATGAAATAATCATGGGTTATTGAAACTTGAGGCACCATGGTAGTAAGCTTGAGAAGGAGAGTAGCAGGAAGATGAAAATTTAGATAATTTTAATTCCAATAACCATTTATAGACATAAATTGATTAACCGGATTTAGCAATTTGGCATTGGGATAGGTAGTAAAGCCATTTCCTTTAAAGGCTTATCTCCAATCCAAATATTAGTCCAAAATCGCACATGATTCCCTTTTCCTATAGTCCATCTAGTCTCCATAAGAACCACACCCACATACCCTTCTAATAGAATTCCAAATAATATAAGATTTAAGGGGTGTAAAAGAAATAGGGAGAACACCCTCAACAATGTGATACTTACTTTTCAAGACTTTAACCTAGAGAGATAATGGTTGGGAAATGAAATTCCACATGAGCTTTGCAAGTAAGGAAT
Organism: Codiaeum variegatum; assembly: GCA_948294925.1. NCBI lineage: Eukaryota > Viridiplantae > Streptophyta > Magnoliopsida > Malpighiales > Euphorbiaceae > Codiaeum > Codiaeum variegatum. The sequence goes on from CAOJBK013768543.1 coordinate 15,537, forward strand.
CATTCATTTCATGTAAATGCTTCAAAACCAAACCCCCACTTTGTTTAGGTTGACAAAGTTAGTCTCAAGATACCAGAGGGATGCCCACACCATATAAACTTACGACATATCTTTTTAATCTCATTGCAAATGTAAGTAGGGAGACTAATAGATTGCATTACATAATCTGGTAAAGTTATTAACACCACCAGAGTTATTCTACCTATGAGGGAGAGATGCTTTGCCATCCAAAATTGAAGATGAGCTCTCTTATTGTCAATAAGGTAACTAAAACTCACAGTATTCATTCGCCAATGTATCATTGGAACACCAAGGTACATACCTAAAGTATTAGATACCTTGAAACCCCAATTAAAGCTAGATCTTTCCAAAGTTCATTAGGAGTATTCTTAGAATAGTAGAGTGTGGACTTAGAAGCACTAACCTTTCATTCTGAATAGGTATAAAAATCATTCAAATAGATAAAGTCGGGCCTCCTCTTGAAAGTTTTCTAGGCCTCTAACACTTATCCAAAACACTCTTCCAAATACCATGAGATAGTCTTTCCATACACAAAACAAACAGATATGGAGAAAGAGAATCCCCCTGACGTATACCTCTTTCAGCTAAAAGTTCCTCCAAAAGCTCTTTGATCCATAAAACTTAAAATCTAGCAGTAAAAAGACAATTATGAACAGGCTATATCATTCTCTCAGGAAAATTAGCTTTATGCATAGTTTTGACTATAAAGCTCCATTATAGTCTATCATAAGCCCTCTCTAAGTCGATCTTTAAAGTTGTCATTTTTTTTGCCACACTTTTTCATATTTAGCATATGAATGACTGCCTGAAGAATAACAACATTCTCCATTATGCGTCTCCCCGGGATAAAACTTATCTAAAAAGGCCTACTAATATATTTCAAAATAGGCTTCATCCTATTCGCAACAACCTTAGTAATGAGTTTGTAAATTACATTACAAAGGCTAATCAGACGAAATTGAGACACACTTTTTGGGTTCTCAACCTTCAGGATGAGAACAAGCATTGTTGAATTTAATTTTGGATAAACACTCCAATTTTAAAAGTCTTACAAATAGTGTGAAATAAAGCATCACCTACTATATTCCAATACTTCTGAAAGAATAAGGCGTTATATCCATCCATATCTGAGGCTTTATGAGGCTGCATTTTGAACACAGCAGACCTGACCTCCTCCTTCATGATACCAGTATCCAAACGTGACAAACCATAAGCTAAAATTTATGAAAAAGCTCCCTTAATCTGGTACTGGTCATTTGAAACATCATCCATTGCAAACATCTTTTTATAAAAATTGTTGACCATTGTTTTAAGTTGTTCATGATCTATTATCCACTCTCCCACATCATTTTTCAACATGTGAACCATATTCTTCCTCTACTTAACCACAACAGACGCATAAAAAAAGGAAGTATTTCTATCTCCCCTATTAACCCAATCCACTCTAGATTTTTGAAGCCAAAGCAACTCTTCCTGAGAAAGAACTTGCTCATACTCCAATCTAACTAATTTCTCAATTTGCAAAAGTGTAGGTGAAGGATAGTTCTCTAAAGTTTTTTGGATTCCTTCCAATCTATTTAAAGGCTTTGACTTCCTGTACTTGATGTTTCCGAAGATCTCCTTATTCCAAATGAGAATTTGAGATGCCAAATAATTTTTAAAAAGCCATAATATCACCTTCATACTTTCAATTATTAGAAATAAATTTTTCTAACCCCTTGTGAAGAGTCCAAGGGGCTAAAAATGAAAGGATGACCCTTTAAAAGCCACATTCCTTCTTCTACCCACTGTATGAATGGGTTTATGGTCTAAAGCCACCTTCGGAAGATGCACAATCCCAGCATCATCATTAATCATATACCACACATCATTACACATCACCCTATCCAGCGTTTCTAATAAAAGGCCCATATTCCAAGTGAACTTAGCTCCTGAAAACTCCAAATCTACAATATTACAAGCATCCACCCATTCAACAAAATTATTATCAATTCCCAAATTACTACTTGAGCTCTCCTTTTTTCTCATGCGAAAACAAACAAGAGTTGAAGTCCCCACTAAAAAGAATGGGTCTGCTCGAATTATCACATATCCTCTTCAAGTTTTACCATAGCAGTTTCCTAATGTGAGCATTAGGACTTCTATAAATAATAACAAATCAGATTCCCATCCTTTGTTACTACACATTGAGCCATACATGTATTGAAAGTCATGCTAAAAAATTTGAATCTTTAGGTTATCTTTCCACATCAACCAAATTCCTCTAAAAAGCCATCCGCTTCAACCCTATAAGAATTAGGGAAACCCAGCTCGGTAATGGCATCATTAGCTTTGATTCCACTAATCCTAGGTTCAAGCACACACATCATGTTACAATTACGTTGCTTAATCAAATCTTTAGCTACTAAATAAAAACTCATTTTTCCTGCCCCATAGCAATTCCAAGCAATAAGAGACAAATCCATAACAAAAAATAATAATAATAGAAAGGAAATAACAAGATGGACACTTATCATGGAAACATGTAAGGTTCTCTGCCTTCATCTATAGTTGTGGCTAAGTCATCAACATCGATATCATGATTAGACCAAAGCTCTTCCTCCCCTGAAACATCAATATGGACTGTTGCCAATGATTTCTCAACAAAGACGAAGTGGATTCCACACAAGTAGGAGTATCTTCAATTTCAACATCTTCAGAATAGTTGACTAGGATAGGCGTTTCACTAAGAACACTTTTACTAGTAGAATTCAGCTGATTCGTCTTAACAGCCAAGGGATTTTTTCACATTCTTACTCCTTTCAGTTTGCTTCAATATGGAGGTTTCTTCATATCTACCTTACCTGCCCCTCCTTTTCTTTAATTAATTTAGTCTTTCTCTAGAGTCGATGTTGATTTCTATAGTGAAGGTATAACAACTGCTACATGTTTAGAAGCATCAAGGTAGCCACTTGTAGCAGTTTGAAGATTTGCTTTATAAGATTTCTCACCTGAGATCGTTCAGTTGCTGATATCAGCTAAAATCCTTGTGGAGGCCTCATGAGTACGAGCTTTACTTGTAGACTGAGGAATAGAATCATTAACATTCTTCCTGTTAACACCCTTTTTCAAAATTCCAGTTGAACACTCTCCTTTATTGATATCCTTATTATTCCTGCCTAAAATTAGAGCCATCCTAGGAGGATCATTAGTAAGACTAGAAGCTATAGTATCCTTGCAACATTTCTCTTCCCTTTCCTCATCCAACACCCTCAACTTGTTTCTCATTTCATATGCTCTCCCTTTATATCCCCCCATGGCATTACTCCCACCTCACTTATGGAGAGGTTTCTAATTTTTCTAGGAACATGCATCCACTCGCCAAAATTTGCATTCTCCACATCACATTGATTCTTAATCTCATCCTGTACTTCCTTTTTATGATTCTTGAGGAGGAACTTCCTTCGCATTATCAGCTTGTTGATCAACACACAAGGCATTCTCTGAAGATTTTATTCTAGTGCAAAAATCAGTGGTATGGTTGAAGTAACCACACTCAAAGCATATGTTGAGCAAGTTTTCATATTCAATTCATTAGAGGCGTCTGTCAATAATGAATTTCGAGCATAGAGGTTTTGTTGTCTCTATAGCTACGGCTACTCGAGTAAATTTTCCTCTATTTCCTTCCTCAATATGCAAGTACACCCTTAACAATTTACCAATCGCCTATGCAATAGTAGCCATCACTTTATTATCATAAAAATATTGTAGCATACTAGGAAATCTAACCCAAGATACTATGGATGTTGGCACTATACTTCTCGTATCAAAACTAGGATCCCAAGGCTACATATCAAGAAAATTTTTAATTATATTTTAAAAGACAGTCTATATATATATAGTCGTAAATTTAGCAGTTCACTCAAACACTCACAAAAAAAATCAACAATAAAAAAAAATCCATTTTCAATTATAGAAAAAAGTTCACGTTGTCACTATTTTCAAAATAATAGATACAAGTAAAATAATATCTTCAAACATAAAATTTTGCTATTTTTGTTAAAAGAAAGAAAAACGATTAATATCCAAATTAAATTTATCTCATTATTTAAAATCAATTTAATATGTTTCATACATAAAATTTTAAAAAAAAATTATTTATATAAAGTATGTTTATAAATTTAAACTTAATAATTAATTAGCTTATCAATTTTTTTTGAAAAACTTAATAAATTTTTTAAAAAATATGAGAGTGATCCGCACTTTAATCTCTATCAACTTTTCTCACTTAATTATGAGCTTTAACTTTTATTTTGATTCAAAAAATTCTCTGTTAAATTTTTTTATTAATGCACTTTTAAGTTTCAGTTAACTCATTTTCCTAATTAATAAACGAATAAAAAATGATTATTGAAAGAATTTTCATTTTAATTAAAAAAAGTAATAATTTTATATAATAATTGAAAGAAAAAATTCATCACATAAAAAAAGTAATTAATATACAAAGAGTAAATTCCTATGTAAAAGAAAACTAATTTTTTAACAATATAATATTTGATTAAAGTCACTATGATAGAGAATTAGCAATTGAGTTTTATTTTCTCATCTAAATTATTTATAAACAAATTTATGTGAGTTGTCTTTATTAGTCTTTTTCTAACTCATATTCTTAATAAAGCAAATTATTAACAAAATTTTAATGAAAATAACTACAAATAAAATTATTGCAGAAAAATTTTGCAATGTTTATTTAATTAATTTTATTTATTTGTTATTTTTATTTGAAGCTATTAATTACTTTTTATTAATATGCAATTAAGTTATCATTTTCTTATCAATTTTGTAATTTAAGAGGCAAATGAATTAATGCAACATAATTTAATAAATTAAAATTTCGAATTAATTTTATTTAGATTTATATGTAAATGAATTTTTCAATCAAATAGAAAATTCAATAGAGAGTTAGATGAACTAGAATAAGTATTAAAATATGTAATTGAGCAGCAAAAATTAATAGAAGTTTAACCAAATAAAATGGGATAATGCCGAAATTTTTATTTGATCAATTAAATTGAGAAAAGTGTCTATGTTACTGCCGTTGAAACAGGAATTACTGCTAAGTGACATTACATGTGGTAGGTGTGCGTTGGGAGACACAAATATGGACATGTGAAAATATTTACGTCTTTTCCTTTATAAATAACTTATTTTAAACATCCATGTGAAATGTGAATTGACGGCTTGGCAGCGGATCCATAATTTATAGTTCGCGAATCTCAAACGAACCGGCTCTCACTTGATATTTTTATAAAAATGCTATGCTTTGCGATTTCGCCGTCCTCCTCCACGGATTCAAATCAAAGCACCTGAGTTGTTGTTCACATCAAAAATATTAAAACGACGTCGATTGTTGTCGCCAATCTAACGAAGAGAAGACAACCGAAAGCTACATCTATTAATTGCAGATACCCAGTAGTTCAAGTCTCCACTTTCAGGTCTGATATATAAATATGCAACTCATTGTTTTTTCGTATCTTTCCCTTTTTCTTTCTCTCGTTATATAATGAATAATATGGTCAGGTTATGTCTAGATTATTATTGCCGTAGGCAAATTAAGAAATTTTGTTATGGGGAGAAAGGCTAAGTTTTGGAATTGGGATTGCAACACTGAATAATTTAATATTATTACAATAATTTATAAAGAAAATTTGTAAAAATTTGTAGAGAATGTGTAAGTGGATTACCATCTCTAGTTTTTTTAATTTTAAGAAAATTATTAAAAAAAAAAAAATGTTCATTTCTCTTTAAAGAAATCTCTAATTATATTTTAAAAAATTAAATTTTTTACTTTAAAAATTTTTAATTATAATATAGAAAATCTTGTTT
>CAOJBK013769243.1:0-12305 GCA_948294925.1 Codiaeum variegatum
CTTTTTTGGTAGGAACATGGCATGGCCCATCTTCTGAGTTATTCACAAAGCCATATTGACATTACTATGACTATAGAAGGAATAAGTAGGTGGAGATTAACTTGCTTCTATGGCAACCCAGACCATGTAAAAAGAAGTGAATCCTGGGATCTCTTACATCTATTGAAAGTAAAATCTTCTAATCATTGGTGCTTGATCGGTGATTTTAATGAGCTTTAGTCTTAATTTGAGAAAAATAGTTGTCTTCCCCATCTACCATACCTCATTCACAACTTTTCTAAGGCTAAGTTAGATTGTGGTCTATGCTTTAACTTGGGATAACAGGCGTAAGGTTGAAGATTGGGTTGAACAATGGTTAGATCATGCCCCCGTTGACTTAAATTGGTGTTCATTATTTGGTAATGCTCATATCCATAATATAAATGTCTTCTCCTCTGATCATTCAACTCTTTTTCTTGATTTTATTGAAACTGGTAGAAGGAAATTAAAGCGTCATTTTGACTTCGAAAACTGATGGTTGCGTGATGATAACTGAAGAATTGTTCAAGAAAGCTAGAATAATGATTTTTTGGTGATGTTCAGCAAAAAATTCAGATCCCTGGAGCCAATTTACAAAATTAGGGAAAGGATGGATATGTGAAATTTTGTAAAGAGATTCTTGACTGCAAATTGAAGCTTCAAGCTTTGAAACCTCAAAGAGATCCTGCATCTATTAAGGAGTTTAAAACTCATAATCACTGGGTGGAAGTGCTTTTGGAGAAGCAGGAATCTTATTGGCATCAACGGGCAAAGCAGCACTGGCTTCAAAAGGGTGATTCTAATACAAATTTTTTTCAGCAGTATGCTTCGTTTTGAAGAAAGAAGAATTCAATTCCAAAATTAAAGGATGATGATGGTATCTAGAGGGATTGGAATTCAAGTATTCAGTCTTTAATTTCATATTATTTTACTGATATCTTCTATTCCCGTGGTTGTGATGATCCCAGATTTTTAGCAAAGTTCGTATGAAAGTGTCTGATGAGCATAATGATGAATTAATCTGCCCTTTGTCATCCTAGTGAAGTAAAGCAAGCATTATTTTCTATGTTTCCAGATAAATCTCCTAGACTTGATAGAATGAATCCGGGCTTCTTTCAGCATTTCTAGGATACTATTGATACGAATATTACACAATTTTGTCTATCTTGTTTGGAAAATGATCAATTTCTAACTGATTTGAATGCATCATCTCTTTTTTATATACCTAAGAAGAACAATATGAAAAAGACAATTGATTATCAGCCAATTGCACTATGTAATGTGGTATATAAGATCATATCGAAAAGGATAGTAAATAGGCTAAAGGGCATTCATGGGGAGGTCATTTCGGATTCTCAAAGTGCTTTTCTGGTTGAAGGTTTAATTACAGATAATGTCATAGTTGCTTATGAGATTGGTCATTATCTGAAATGAAAGCAACATGGTAAAGAGGGTCCAACGGCTTTGAAATTTGATATGTCCAAGGTCTGCGATAGGGTTGAGTGGGATTTTCTTAAAGGAATGTTGTCGCGTTTAGGTTTCCATGAGCGAATCATAAAATTGATAATGTTATATGTAACTTCAGTTCAATATACAGTGGTTGCTAATGGTGAAGAAATTGGTCCCATTATTCCTACCGAGGGCTTCACCAGGGCAATCCATTATTGCCATATTTGTTTCTAATCTATGCTGAAGGCCTCTCAATTCTTCTTCAAGATTGTGAATGAAGGGGAAAGCTCCATGGTTGTAAAGTTTCTAGACATGCCCTAGTTGTTTCTCATCTATTTTTCGCAGATGACAATCTGCTCTTCTTCTGAGCTAATATTCAAGAGGTTAATTATGTTAAAAATTGTTTATATGTCTATAAAGAGCATCTGGTCAGATCGTTAATTATCAAAAATCAAATATCTTGTGTCGCTCAAATTCTTCTCATGAATTATGTGAAGCTGTTTGCAGAATTCTTAATGTGAAGCAAACCACTGACCTTGGTACATACTTAGGTCTCCCTTTATTAATTGGAAAGAAAAAGAGAGTTGTGTTTGTGTACATCGAGCTCAAATTTAAGCATAGGCTTGGTTTTCGGTGAAAAAAACTCCTTTCTCGTGTTGGTAAGGAAGTGGTTCTTTGAAGTGTGGCTCAAGCCAAGCCTACATATGCCATGTCAGTATTTCTTCTTCCTCTTAGTCTTTGTGATGATTTGGAGAAATTAATAAATCAATATTGGTGGTGTAATTCTGGTAATGGAGAAAGAGGGATAGATTGGTTATCGTAGGGTAAACTTTGCTTTCATAAAAATCAGGGGGGTCTTAGTTTCAAAAGGCTTCATGAGATCAATCTCTCTTTTTTATGTAAGCAAGGATGGAGGTTACTTCAGCAACCACACTCCTTAGTTTCTCATGTGTTCAAGGTTAAGTATTATCCCCATGTTTCTTTTCTTGATGTGACTTTGGGCAATCCCAACTAAATTTGGCATAGTTTTATGGCTAGGCTGCCATTTCTGAAGAGTGAATTAATTATTTCAGTGGGCTTAAGTTCTAATACGACACTTTAGGGCCATCCTTGGTTTTGAGATAACACAAATCCTTACTTGGAGAGCAATGTATTTCTATAAATAGTGGATGGTCATATGGATAGTTCAATCCTTAACAATCCTAGGAGATGGGATATCTCTAAAATTTGCAGTTCTTTTAATCAAAGGGAAGTTAAACTGATTCTTCATATTCCTTTAAGTCAGAGGCAGGAGACTAATTTGTATAATTGGAAGCATGAGAAGAATGATATCTACAAAGTTAAAAGTGGTTATCGTTGTCTCACAACCAAGTATACTCCTACTACTCATCAATCTTTTTGTCATTGGAGGAAGTTTTGGACAATGAACCTTCCACATAAGATTCAAAATTTTGTGTGGCGTGTGTGCTGTAATTGTTTGCCTCCATTTGAATCTCTTAGAAGCATAGGAGTGGAGGTTAAAGGATTATGTCCTTTTTGCAATATTGATGCTGAATCATATATGCACCTGTTTGTTGGTATAACTTTGCAAGGAAATTTTGGTTATTTTCAGACTGTGGTCTATAATATCTAGAAGGCGGTTGTTTTAATTCCTACATGAATTTGATATGTTCTTCTTTTTTTTATACTTTTATTGCAAAGGTTGTTTGTTTTTTATGGTAAATATGGAATGCAAGGAACCAATTAGTTTGGCATAACAAAATCCAAATTGCTGCCAAAGTTATTTTTGCTGCTGCATCTGTCCAAAATCAATGGTTTTAACTCTTGTTTCTCGTTCCCCGAGTTCCACTGGTGCTAATCATAATGATTTGGTGAGATGGTCGAAACCCCCTACTTGCTTTTTCATATGTAATGTCGATGCTGCATTATTTCCTTCTATAAATCAAGCTTCATTTGGTTTTGTCCTTCGTGATGAAAATGAGAATTTTGTAGCAGCTAAAAATGACAGTCAGTCTTGTCCTATGGATCCCACAACAGCAGAGGTGATGGCTTGTCGTGAAGCTCTCTCATGGTTGAAGTATTTTGAATACTAGCAAGTGGTTATAGAAACGGACTGTCAATCCTTGGTTTATGCAATTTCTAGTTCTTCACTGGATTATTCTTTATGTGGAATTGTCATTAACGATTTTATTTCTATTCTTAAAGAGTTGGAGGATTTTAAACTCTTTTTTGTTAAAAGGTTAGCAAGCCATTGTGCACATTCTTTAGCTAGAGCCATTGGTAATCAGACTGATATTGAGGAATGGTTGTATATTCCCCCTGTTTTCATTGTTGATGAATTTGAAGGGAAAAATGAATCACACAGTGGAAACGGAAATATTACGTTTGTAAAATTCATTTTTAAGCTTTTAAAAATCTTTTTACCATTTTAAACTTTTGTCAAACACTTTCAACAAATAGGGTTCTAGTAATTAAATCAAACTCTTTGAACAATCACTTGAACACAAAAGGACCACATTTCACCAAACAATAATTGATCAACCAATTTTGTGCAAAATAAAGGTATGAATGTAGTATCAAATACCTTTTCTCCCTCTTTTGTTTAGCTCCTCAATTGCAAAGCCTCTAGCTATCTCACACCAAGCTTGAGCAAGCAAGGAAACGCCTTCTTACTTAATGTTGAACTAAACCTTTTACTCTCTAAGTTGCCCTTGCTCAAGGTCCAAGTTCCAACTCCAAGTTAAGGGAATAATATGAGTATTCTAAGTTTTGGACTTCCTTAGCTTTAGGTCAATTCCTAATTCTATGAAGCATAAGAAGAAAGTCTTAAACTCTTCAAAGCTGCCTCTCACTCTTATCTCAAAAATCTGGAAATTGACTTATGTAACCATTCTAATAGACAAACTCTTAGCCTTTTATATCATGGTGTTTGTAGAGATACTCCATTATCTTAGATGACTCACCTTCCTCTCCACTAACTAGGTTAAGAACCTTTCCTTTCCACTAACTAGGTTAAGTGTCATTACCAAGTGAATTGCCTAATACACTTGTTAAAACATTTAGCTTAGTGGAGAATGAGTTGTCTTAGGTCTTTGTTAGTGGATAATTTATACTTAATAAACAATTAATTATTTATTTCTTCTTAGTCCAAGCCCAATTTCAATCTAGTTCTCAATATTTTGTATCTTATAAAAAATTAACCAAATTAAAATACATTCTTTATGAAATGAGCTTCAAGACATGTTACGATCTTTGTAAATTTAATTATAAGTTCAATTCAATTATAATTAATAATTAATTAAACATTTCAATTAAATATTAATATATAATAACTTTATCAATTACTCGCTCAATACTTTACGGTGTGTGACTCACTACATTCATGTCTTAAATAGCAACGAGATAGAGAAAACTCCTTTTCTCTTTATCTATGTATAGAATCTCATTTCATACATAGTCTCGTACGTCGTGAGTGACGTCTAGTATAACATATCGCGACTATCCAAATAGGAATGAATATTGATGATTAAATCAATGAACATTTTACATGGACCTATTGATCATAATTACCATGCATTAGAGTCTCTTTATTACGGATTCTCGATCTCAGCTAGGGTCATGATTCGTCAAACCCTATATGCTTTGATCATATGACGATTCTTAAGTTCTAATCCTTGATAATCTTAATTCCTATTAGAAACAACCTTTCTAGTGAATCTTATCTACCTTGACCAATGATTTTATATCAAGGAGAACTAGAAGTCATAGGATTTCTTTCTTGTTTTACCCAAGTTAATGAATTCTATATTGGAGAACGTTTAACTCAATATACCACTGAGTACAACCACCACATGCCATATATCTCTGCGTGACTAGCAGAAATATGTAAGCAGTAACAAATTGTAGCTATCAATATATTAGATAACAGATCTCCTCAAGTCAAAGGACTATATGTACAATTATGATCTAGACGATTGAATATTGACTATAGTAAAACCCATGTATTCATCATCTAATGTCACAGTTCAACTTACTAAACACATGAGAGTCCACATATTGTCACGACATCACATATTTGTAGCATGTGATTCACTACATCCATTATCATGAATATCACATACTTATAATGGATGATAACAATGGTGATAGTCTTCCGAAGTAATGATATCCGAATCAATAATTCTATGACTACAAACATATGTTATAATATAAAGAGAATCCGTTACTCATATTCTTAAATTCTTCAAGAATAGATTTTCATATAAAATACTAATGGAACATATACAATTTATACCAAATGTGGAATATATTTAAATAAAATATATATTTTATTACCATTGAAATTCTATTGTTACATTTATATTAAGCTCTAAGGCATATCAATCTAACAATATTAGCTACTGATTTAAGTTAATGCAATACTCCTGCTTTGCTACTTAAATTCCTTTTATCTACTTTTTTCTTCTTTTTTTTTGTTAATATAAATACTAAAAATAATATTTCATTTTAAAATAATATATATAATATTTAAAATATCCTTGGTTTCAATTCAAGTTTATTATATTTTTTAAAAATATTTCTCCTTCCTCTCATCTCTTTTAAAAAATATATTTTTTTTTAAATAGATGATAAATTTGAATTAAAAATATGAATATATTGTATATGTATTATTTTATAATAAAATAACAAAAATTAGGGGAAAAATAGACAAAAGACTTAGGTGTTAATGGGATGAAGATGAAAAAATGTCTTAATTGTATTATGAAAATTGAGGATTTTAATTGTTTTTAAAATATAAATTTAGAAATTAAATAGTAAATTACCCTTAAACCAAACACTTATCCTATTTATTTTACTTTTGTTTTTAATTTCAATTTCAATTTTGATTCGGACTTTAGAATTTGAAACCGCTTCTATCAATTCAATCAATAATTAAGTTGAATTTGTTCAGATTATTCCTAACCAAACTCACCAACTGCACATTCCTAACAAATGGAGTATGGAAATGATTTATAAACGGTTAGCTTTTTTAAAAAAAAAAACAAAATAGTAAAATTAATTGAAGCATTAAATTAATTTTAATATGCCTTTCTCTTTGTATTTTTCTACTTTTTGTTTTTTTTACCAAATGTTTTTTTTCTACTACCGAGTTCTAAACTCTAGTCACTAACAATATTGCTTAAAAAATAACGTTACCGTGACATTTTTTTAACATTTTTTGACGGCAATTCTGAGGTTCCTCCAAATCTATTTTTTTCTTGTAATTGTCAAAAGACTCTTATTTATCTTTGATTTGGCAATTTCTAGTCAACATTGAGGTTTTAATTACTCCACCAAAGCTTAATACTATTAAAAAATTACTATTCATGTTTAAAAAAATAATAAAAAGAATGCTACTACATAAGATATCACAATCAAAAAGTATTGGGAGTTGGTAGTAAAATATTTTTAAGTTGGATTTAAATTAAAAGAATATGAAATTTAGAAAATATTCTCAATTTTAAAAATATGAAATATAAAATGGATTGTAATGGTATGAAAATAGTAGTTAGATCATATGGTGGTGCCTTTGGTGTGGCTCCGGCCAATAGAGTAAATGTTTCTTGACCGTAGTACTCGACATTTCTATTTAGGAAAGAATTATTAAATTTTCAAGGATATAAAAATTCCATATTGGATTGAGATGTGAAGGAAGAGAAGAGAGTCATATAAGTGAGAATGACTTAAAGACTGATATCTTAAGATTTTGAGTATGTTCTTTTGCAAGATTGGTTCGAAAGATCTCCCAAATTATGTGAACTTTCTAATCGTAATATTTTTAAAAATATATGAATTATTATTGAACTTTATTTTTTTAAAAACAAAAAAGCAAACAAGAAGATTTAAGAATTTTTCTTAAAATGGAGAGTTTTTTTTTTTATAATACATATATATGATTGATCAGCTGAAAACAATGACTGCATCTAGACATTCAACTAGATTGGCATCCCGACCACTTCATGTTCAAGTGCTCAAAATGTAGAGTTAGAAAATGTTAGGATGGGGCATCGGTTCGATTTGGTTTTTTGGTTTGGTTTCTTCAAAAACTAAAAAACCAAAATTTCATTTCATTGAAATCGAACTGAACCGATACAAATAAAAATCTGAAGTATTTAAATCAAAATGTATTTGATTTTTTGTTATTTTGATTCAGTTTTGAATGATTTAGGTCCAATGGGCTCATTTCAAAATGAAAGCCTAATTTAAACAAAAGTTAATAAATTAATTTTTTTTCAGAGTTCAAATATTCATCATCTGACATAATTCCTTTAAAATACTTATTTATTTATATATATATATATATATATTGTAACTGAAAAAAACATACTTCTTGTCACTAGCTTATGTTTTTAAACTTAACAAATTTACAAACAAAACAATAACCAAAAAATTAAATACAATTGAAAAATAAATTGAACTTAGCTATTTCATTGCAAAAAACTAATCTATACACATTTTGCATTAAAAAAATGAGAAGCTTCCTCTTTCCAAAAACAAATGTTCACTTCAATCTAGTAGACCCCTGCATTAAAAAAAAACATGCTGATAGAATATGTAGGAACAGGCCTCCGAGGAGCGTAACCTAGCGATAAATAGCTAATGTTTACAACTGCATATTTCATATTTGAATATCAGGGGAGATAGAAGATAAAATTGATTTAGACATTAATTTATCCTCCTAACTTAAAAAAAAAAAAAGAATATGTAGGAATAGAAAAACTTTTCGAGTTAGTTAAGTATGCACAACAGAATTACAATAATTAAACACAACTAGAGGGCTTAAAACTTGTTATCATTACAAAAGAATACACATGTCAAAAAACTCGATTGCATAATTGAACATTTGTTTAAAAATACTCCGCCACAAGTTATTTAACACAAGCATTCATTTGAATCTAAGTCAAAGGTGGAAGCACCATCATAACACAATGCAAAAACACACAAGTCTGGCTCAACTTAGTTTGTTCATCATAAACAAATGTAACTGACAGTGGCACATTCAAATTGATTTATCAGTGTCAATTAATCAAAGTTTAAAAGACTGACGGTAGAGATGAATGCATCAACCACAAATATTTTGATTCAGAACAGGTGGAAGGATCAGCATAGCTTAATATAAGAACACATAAATTTGGCTCAAGTTCTTCATGTTCATATGCAAATGATCATAACAAATCAGAACTTATCATCGTTGCCCAATGCAACTACAATGCAATGCAATTATAATAAATGGAATATATAATAATGCAAGCAAAGAATTAAAAGGAATATTTAGCTTTTTGCACAAGCCATGGCAGTGCCCTAGAACTACTAGCAATGAATGATCAAACTTACCCATGTATTGGCATAAAATCCTCTCAAAACCAATTGCAGTAAAATATTGCAAAAAAGCTTGTATAAAATCAAGAAAGCAAGCATATAGATCAATATTAATAAGGCAAGAAAAAGATCCATCCAAATATATATTAGGTTGTAAAAGAGATGTTAGTTGCTTCCGACCACAGATAAACCAATAATAAGAAGCTTTGTATAAGATATTTAGAATTTAGAACCTGTGTAACATAAAATAAAGGGCAAAGTACAAAAAATGACCTTGTGGTTTAAGGCATATGCAATTTAGGGTATGTGAAATTTTTTGTGACAATTTAGGATATGTGGTTCGATTTGTTAGCAAAATAGGGTCTATGCCTAAAATATTATTAGTTTCATCTGACGTGGCATCAATTTTCATCCGACACTTGTACGCCACGTTAGCAACACATCAGATGAAAATGGATGGAAACCTATTTTGCAAACAAATTGAACCACAAACCCTAAATTGTCATAAAAATTTTCACAGACCCCAAATTGTAAATGCGTTAAACCACAATGTCCTTTTTTGTACTTTCCCCTTAAATAAAATAAGAAACAAAAACAAAAAAGGGTTAAACTTCCACCTTGTTTAATTTATTATAGTTCTTCCAAAGATTCCTTAATTATTAAGGGCTTGCTAGATGACCTAAGCCAAACCTGTCCACAAATCAAAGCTTTCATAATATTTAGTTTTAAATAACTTCTAAAACAGTTTAAAACCATACCACCAATGTTGAATGCACTTTCAAAAGTAACAATTGAAATAGGAATAGTAAGAATGTCCCTAGCCATCCTAGATAAAATAAGAAACCTAATCTCATTTTGCTTCCACCATAGCAATACATCAATTTTTATGTAGTTTCAATGGTTCCCTCAGAAACATACATATCAAGCTTAGATTGTTTGTTTGTACACAAACCCATTTCTAACTATTCCTGTTTAAATTTAGATTTCAAAGCTAAAAGCATAAGTTTGGGTCTTGAAGATACAAAAACATAACTATCAAAGTCAAAAGTAAAAGTGTTTCCACCATATTTAGATTAAGAGGATAAAAATTGGGAAGGGGGGCATACATGGCCTCATACTCATTTAATAAAATTTGAATCTCATACTTAATATCATTCATCAAGCTTCCACCTATATCTGGTCCAAACATCAAAGGATGAGTATATTCCAAGTACTCAAACTTCTCCCTATGGTTAAATATACTACCAAAAAAGATCAACTTTTTCATAGTTTTAGGGCTACCTTAATACTTATCATATTTTGATTTTATATTCCTACCTAAAACAATAGTGAAAACATCAAAAGAAGTAGCCATGTCTTTTAACAAATAAAAGACATCAGCAATATCAACAAAGAAAAAGTTTGTCATGACATACAAAGAACCAAAAATTTTAAGAGTCAATTCATAAAATTTCTCAAGAAGTTGTGATAAGTTTCTATAACATTCAAAGATAAGAAATTTTGGGACATTGTCACCAAATTCAGTGGACATAGTTTCATGCCTTATCTCATAAAAATCAAAGGTTTTTTTCATACTACACAGTAGTAGACAATATCAATAATGCTATTCCACCTAGTTTTCACATCAAGAGATAGAGACTTATGCGAGTAACACCAACTCACACGTCTCCTTAAACTTTTTTAACCTAGTAGGAGAATTTCTAATGTGCTTTATTGCATCCCTAACTTTTTTGACAGAATCATCAACATCTTTTAACCCATCATTGACAACAAGATTACGAATGTATGTAATACATCTCATATGGAGATATTTACACTTGGCTATGCTCCTACCCCAGTTAACTGATCTTTTTTTTTAGGATATGCAACAACAGTATCATTTGAAAATACATTATTTATAATGATAGAGAAAATAGAATTAAGGTATCAGTATAACAAATAAGTCTTAATGGTTTTTCCTATGAACTCACCCCTATGACTAGAAATAAGGACAAAAGAAAGAATTTTTTTGTGAAGCTTCCTTTCGTCACCTATAAAATGTGCAGTAATGCACATGTAGATTATTCTCTATACACTAGTCCACATGTCAATAGTAATAAAGACTCTTTGATAATGGGTTTTGATAAAATCCTTAAGTTTCAACCTCTTAGACATATACAAATTAAAACAATCCTTGGCTACAGTTCTCCTAAAAGGTATCTTAAACCTAGGACAACAAGTATTCATAAAATGTTTGAAACCCAACCCTTCAACATGCCTTGATGGAAGCTCATAAATTATAATGTAGTATGTAAGGGCCTCCCTAATCTTTCCTGGTCAAACTTCTATATACCTAATGTTTTGTGCATATTTTTACATATTTTCCTCCATTTTGACGGCAATTATGAGGTTCCTCCAAATCTATTTTTTCTTGTAATTGTCAGAAGGCTCTTATTTATCTTTGATTTGGCAATTTCTAGTCAACATTGAGATTTTAATTAGTCCACCACAGCTTAATACTATTAAAAAATTACTACTCATGTTAAAAAAAATTTAAAAAAAAAAAAAGAATGCTACTACATAAGATATCACAATCAAAAAGTATTAGGAGTTGGTAGTAAAATATTTTTAAGTTGGATTTAAATTGAAAGAATATGAAATTTTGAAAATATTCTCAATTTTAAAAATATGAAATATAAAATGGATTGTAATGGTATGAAAATAGTAGTTAAATCCTATGGTGGTGCCTTTGGTGTGGCTCCAGCCACTAGAGTAAATGTTTCTTGACCGTAATACTCGACATTTCTATTTACGAATGGATTATTAAAATTTCATACTGGATTGAGATTTGAAGGAAGAGAGTCATATAAATGAGAATGATTCATAGGCTGATATCTTAAGATTTTGAGTATGTTCTTTTGCAAGATTGGTTCGAAAGATCTCCCAAACTATGTGGACTTTTGAATCGTAATATTTATAAAAATACATGAATTATTATTCAACTTTATTTAAAAAAAAAAAAAAAGCAAACAAGAAGATTTAAGAATTTTCCTTAAAATGCAGAGTTTTTTTTTTTATAATACATATATATAATTGATCAGCTGAAAACATTGACTGCATCCAGACATCCAACTAAATTGGCACTCCGACCACTTCATGTTCAAGTACTCAAAATGTAGAGTTAGACAATGTTAGGGTGGGGCATCGGTTCGATTCAGTTTTTTAGTTTGGTTTCTCCAAAAATTAAAAAACCAAATTTTCATTTCATTGAAATCGAACTGAACCGATACAAATAAAAATTTGAAGTATTTAAATCAAAATGTATTTTGATTTTTGATTATTTTGGTTCGATTTTAATTGATTTAGGTCCAATGGGCTCGGTCCAAAATGAAAGCCTAATTTAAACAAAAGTTAATGAATTAATTTTTTTTTCAAAGTTCAAATATTCATCATCTGACATAATTCCTTTAAAACACTTATATATATATATATATATATAT
>CAOJBK013769277.1:0-12150 GCA_948294925.1 Codiaeum variegatum
TAAATAAAAAATTTCAGTATTTGTTACGTAATTAATGAATAATTTTATTTGGTCAGTAAACTAGTGACGCAATATTTTGGTGAGAAATGCATTTTTTCGTCGCTAATGGTTCGGTTATTAACGGAAATTTTACCGACCCAATAATTTAAATTACTGACAAAAAAAATTGGGTCAGTAATTACTGACCCAATTTTTTGGTCAGTAACGGCTCAGTAATTAATAAAAAAATTACTGACCCCAAAATTGGGTCAATAATATTTAATTTTGCGACGGACGAAATGCTGACCCCATATTGGGGTCAGTAACTCATTTTTTGGGGTCAGTAACGCGCATTACTAACCCCAAAAAAATTATTACTCACCCCAATACGGGATCAATAATTTTTTTTTTGTAGTGTACACTCATTTGATGAGTAGAATCATATAAGGAGCAAAGGTGCTCTTAACATTAAATCGGGGGTTTTTTCAATTCCAATCATGGGAACCTGGATTTAATCTAGAAACTAAAAAAAAAAAAATACTACAACTCAAGTTTGGATTCATTTCTATAAACTCTCTTATGAATTCTGGCATGAGAAATTACTTTTTACGATAGTAAGGGGAATTAGTGTCCCACTGAGAATTGATGCTAAATCTCTTAATGGAGAATTTTGTCATTATGTAAGTGTTGGTTGATTTAGACCTCTCAGGTACAATTTATGACACCTTGCATGTAAGGAAGGATAAATCACATTAGGTTGAAGTTCAGTATGAAACATTACCTGGTTTGTGCACTACTTGTTCTTCGATTGCACTTACGGTTATTGAGTATAGGCATAATGGAAGGTCTAATGAAGGGCCTAAGACTAAGAAGAGAATTCCTAAAAAGGCGAGAATTACTTCGAAACCATCCACTTGATGGATGCATAGAAAAGAGTAGCCCACTATTGCATTATTTTTGAAGGTAATCATATACAAGATAATGAAAAGCTCGATAATATAGTTTTTGAAAATGATGCATCAAACATGCTTAGAGACTTGGGTCCCCCTCTTGAGCATAATGGTTTAGATGGACACTTTTAGGTTGATAAAGGAAAAGAGTTGCTTTGGAGTCATCATTTAGGGATGATTACATTTCATATCAGAATGCATTTATTATGACATGTTTCAATCCTACAAATAAATCATAGGTGGATTTTTTTTTATGAACCAAAGAATATAACTTCTCTTATTATTGGTCATGGTTATGTCTTAACAGACTATATTTTAAATGACTATATGCAGAATTATACCAATTGAGATGAAGTGCCTTTGATTACGGCTGCAAAAAAAAACAGATGTATTGATATTCCAATTGCTTTCACTCGGCCAGTTTGCACCAAGAAGAACCCATTACATTTTAGATATTCTTGATTGATTTCTTATTTTTATAGCTCTTCTGGAGTGCACTATCTTATTTTTCCCCTTTTTTCTATTCTTTTTTCTTTTGATAAGAAGGAGCTTGACTCTAGCCTTTACTTAAAAGAGTATTATAGGAGTTTTTTTTTTTTTCTACTTTTTCCTAAGAATGTGTGGCTCTCGCCAAATAGTTGAATTGGAAGCTATTGCCCAAAGAGTGATGGTTTGTAACGCAAAGTGTATAGGTAGAGTGTCTTTGTGATGAGTGAAGATATTGTCAGAAGGTCTGTAATTTTGTCTTTGGATTATTTGATTATATAGTAGATTATCCTTTGAGACATCATAGATGTGGGTCTATTGAAAGGTTAAACCATATTAAATTTGTTTGTGTTATTTTTTTTTCTCTTTTCTTATTATTGTGCTTATAACTCTACTTTCCCCTGACAAGTGGTATTGAATATGCTTGTTATTTTTTTTTTTCAAAATTCAAAAGTTATTTTAGAAAATAAAAGAAATAAAAAAAAATTAACTAAGCATAAAGACACATCAATTGAAAATCATATGGAACTTGAAAATTTTTTAAATGAGAAGGTAAGGTAAGTGAATAAAGTAATTAAAGAAGAATATAGAAATCTCCAACAAAGAAGATTTAGCAAGAAGTAATATTGTTATTTGAAATTAAGAGAAGATTATAAGAGTTAAAAAAAATGCAAAAAGGAATACAAGATGTAAGTGACGACAAAGGCCAAGCTGGAATCAATGATAATGATGATGATTATTAGTTAATGTGTAAAGATGAAAAGATGTAGAATTGTAGGACACATTTTAATTTAAATGGAGCACACATGGATGTTTAATACTTGAAGATTAAAAGATTAGAAGATAGCATGATTATGAATTCTGATGAAAGATGGAGATTATTGGAATTATTGATTGTAAAATTTCAAGTCAATAACTAAAAAATCCTAATAGGATTTGGAAAAGACTTATTTCCTAATTTGTTGGAGAAATATTCCATAATTGAGTGAGAGATTATTTTCTTTCTGAAGTAAAATTCTTATTTTATTATTTTGCCTATTTGTATGGGAATTCTTATTGATCTAAGATTATAATAGATAGAATTATGAGTATGAGTATTATAAGAGAGATTATTTGACTTTTGTCCAAAGATGTACAACTCTTACCCAATAGTTGAATTATAGAGCTATTGCCAAACAATGATCATTTGTAATATAAAATGCAGTGAAGATATTGTTACTATGTTGTAATTTTTCCATTCAAATTGTAATTTTAATGATATGGTGGATTATGCTTGAAGAGATCGTGGATGTAGGTCCATCAAACGAGGAACCACATTAAATTTATTTAAGTTATTTTTTTCTCTTTTCTTATTGGTGTGCTAGTAACTTTACATTTTTTTTGACATCCTCCAAATACCCTTATGATTTTAGTATCCGGACCGGTAGAATTACTGATTAATGGAAATTTAAGTAAAAATCTGATATAACAATAAGGGAAGGTAGCCAAAAGAAAAATAATGATTAGTCATTGCTATAATAAAAGGGCAAGATAAAATACGAGATAGAAAGCTACAATACCAAGTCACAACATGACATTACAAGTGAATAAAGAGAACCAATGAACGTCATCACGACTAAAAGCTTGATCTCCAATAGGTTTAAAGTATTTTTATATTTATAGATTCATTATTACATAAGAATTCCATGTTCATCATGGAAATAAAAGGAATTCATCAACTTTATATTTAATATACATGACTTGAAAATTAAGTAATTAATTATTCTTAAGGCTATATATGTAAATCAAATGAATAAAAATTCAATTTTATTATATAAATAAATATAAATGCCTATAATTTCCTCCGAGGAAGAAATAAAATAAAAATAAAATATTAAGTTAGTGGGAAAATATGGAAAAGACATAAAAATGATTGTCTAAGTTGATGTGATAATATAAGTTGGGAACATGTGATTTTTTACAAGTTTTCCAATGTTGACTTGGATTATACACATAATTTTATAAATATAATAAGATTTAATGAGATAATTAGGTCATGTAAATAAGATTAGCATAAGGTTAGTGTTATAGAGAAAAATTAAGTGTCTCATTCAACTAAAAATAAATTTCAGCATTTAAGGAATAATTAGGGCCTCTAAATGTGCTAAATTAAAAGAATAAATCAAGGATTAGTCCTAATTAAATCATTATTAATTAATGATATAAAAGTATCTTATTTTTACCTAAGGAAAGGTCAAACATGCATTTTCCCAATTTGAGCCAAACAAGAACTTCTCAAATCCTCTCTATCTGCCACATTCCCAAACCTCCTTTCCTAATTTTTCTTTTTAATCAAATTCTAAAATCATTAACCAAACCATCCAAAAAGGAGATTAGAAGGTATATTGAAGATTGGTTCAAGCTAAAAATCAAGGCATGTAAGAGAAAGTTCAAGAATTAGTAAAGGATTGTAACATCATTAGTAAATAGTTTTGATGTCTACCTTTTCTTTGAAATATCCTTTTAAAAGTTCTTATATTCTATAATTTTTAGTATTAAGAGAAAGAACCATTGATCAAGGAGCATCCATAGGATTCTTAAAGATCAAATTACCTTCAAGTGTAAGGTAAAGCTTAGTAAGAACTTAGATGGTAAAATTCTTGACATGAATGAGCATTTTGAGTTGAAAATTGTAATTTTCATGATGAAATTATTGTTTGAGAATGAGTCATTTAGAGGACTGATATTTGAAGTAGTATCTTCAAGATGTTGTGTGGCAACATTCATAAGTAGATCATCATGTTGAGGATGAACTTATAATGATGTAGGAGGAAAACTTGATGTAATAGAAATATGTATAAGCTGATATACATTTTGCACAATCTGATCCCTATTATGTGTGATTAGATTCTCAGTTTGCATAAGCTGATTCCTAAGTTTGTGTAGGTCGATCCTCATTTCACATTATTTGATCCCCAATGTTCTTGATTTTGTTCTCAATTTTCATAAGCGAATCCTCATTTCACATGAATTATCCCACTTTGCACAGTTTGATTCTCACTTTGCCAAGACTAATCCTCTATAGATGAGTTAGGATAAGTTATGGATGTTGGATTATCAAGAAATCTAAATAGCTTTTAGCACCTAATGATGATGATTTGTTGGTTTTATATGGAAATGTGCATTCATCAAAGTAAACATGCATTGGCACAAGCATCTATGTGATTTAGGATCAAAACATCAATAATAATAGGATCAAATTTATTTTGTATAATGTCCCAAGTATATGGATAACACCTAGAACTAAACACTCGCAATATGGAAGGAGAAATCCTCTTACAATTTGGCAACTTATCTTTTATTAAATCATACATTTCTTTATTTCTATCTACTTTTTTAATTTAGAATTCCTAAATAGGTTTTTGCAACTATCAATAAATTATTTTGCGCTAGTGGAGTTTCAAGGAATGATATATACATGGTCAATTGAATTCTTTTGTCCCATTTTAGAAACTTGGGTGATCTTGGCATCATAAATATTGAGATTCACAATCAAGCACTGCTTTTTAAATGGCTATAATGATTTTAAGATAAGGAAGGCCATTTATGGAGTAGCCTTATCTTTCTCAAATATGACATTTCCCGCTTTTTATTCCTCTATCTCTCAAGAAAAATTATTTGATTATCTAAAAATTTATTGTCTCTATCCTTACAACTGATGGCGTTGTCCATGACAGTTGATTATCTAAAAATTTATACTCTTTATCCTTACAACTGATGGTGTTGTCCATGACATACTTTTGCATAGTTCTATCTTTTTAGTAGGTGATGGAACTATCATACTTTTTTGGTTGAATATATGGTATGGGTAATTATATCTTTGCTTGTTGTATTTTCACTACACCATAAATGGTCTACTACAATGAAAATAAAAGTTTTACCATAAAAATGTTGCCTAAAATATTAAATTTTGTTTCTAACACAACATTAAATGCAAAATGTTGTAGTACCATAGACAATTTAAAATCAAACTCTAATGCAATATACTTTAATAAATGTTGCATTTGAACAATGTTGAACTCCACCAATTCCTCATTAGGGAGACTATTGAAGATGATAGACATGGCTCTCTTTTATCTACCATGTTCTCTCTTTTGAGTTATATTCTATTTTCTTTTAATAAAATCGACCTTTACTTCTTTTACGATTTTGGTGGGAATACTATAGTCGGTTAGGATGCAATACCATACATCATTGAGTTAGCCTCATGGTTTAGCATTCTGAATTTTGATGATCATAAAGCTGAACGTTATGGGAAAGGCTACTAATATGATTTATGCATGTCAAAGAAAAGTACTTAAGCTTTCTACTGCCATGCTTCTTTAGCAACAACAGTTGAATCATTAGTGGCTATGGCTAAAAAGTTTGATTTCTAGCAAAAAGTAAATGTCAATCTTCCACATTATGATTGACAAGTAGCTGTTAGGAGACTGATTTTAAATTTAAATTATTTTCTTTCTCTAATAGCTATATTTTTAACATGCTCTATAAATACCATTGAAAATTCACATTTAAAAGGTTGGTGGACTCCATTGATGAGATAAGAGTGAACTCAATTGCCAAAATTTTCAAGATAAAAAATAGTTCTTCCAATCATTTGTCTTGAATAGTTTTTTCCTCTTCTCATTAATAAGTTTGAAAGAATTTATTGTGCATAAATCTTTCTCTTATGTAAGCATTTATTTTCAATCATTTAAACTTGAGCTTTTATCATAAATTTTTTTCATTCATAAAAAAAATTCCTTATGTATCTAAGGATTGATCCTTTTTAGGAATTGTTGTAATAAAAGCTTTATTTTTCTCTCTTTTTTAAAATATGTATCTCTACTGATTGTAAAGGTATCCAGGCACCTAATTAAGCTTGTGGTTGTCTTAGGGGTGTCATAGCTGTCCAATTGAAAGTCTTCGAGAGGTTCATCTATTCAAGAAAATAGATGAGAGGTTTTAAGAAGCCTTAGCAATTTTTGAGGGGTTGGAGAAAAGGGATATTTCAGAAGCCCCTAAGCCGGTTAGGACTGTGTAAGACTTTGCTATAGCCAATTGAATGGAGCTCACATAGTAGAACTCTCAAAATGTGTGTTTTGATATTGGATGCAGGCCTTGAGTGCTAAACCAATATAAATGTTTGTGTTGCTTCTTTTTCATTTTAGTGCATCGCATTAGGCTCCTAACTACATGAACAAAATTTGATAAAATTATAATTGCTAATTATTTTTTTTGGAAATTTCTTATCATCAATTTAAAACTCTCTTGATCTCATCAATTGGGAAAGCATTCAAAAACAAGCCTTTATCATTAGGCTCCTAACCACTCTACTTTTGGGAACTAATAGTGAGCACTGGCTTACTGTTGTAAGTATCTCCAGGATATTAATTAGCATAGTGAGATACTTGTGCAGTTTGCTTCATTCACTATTAAGAACTCCAATACTTGCGGTAACTCAAGTTACCTCCTAAATAAACTTCAAGCGAATAAGCTTAGTCACCTAACAGAAATTGGTTGTATCAGTTACTTAGTAAAAAAAGAGCTAAAAAGTCCAATTCACCCCCTCTTGGATGCATGATCTTACTATCATAATGCTATTACTATCAAGAAAAACTTCCATTTTTACTTTTCATTGTGCAAATTTGCTTCCATCAAAGAAAGGCTTGCTCATGTGAGTGTTGTTCACACCTTTTATGCTATGATTTGAATCTTGCCTTCTTATAGCACTTATGCTTTCAGATAAAGAAATCCTTACTCTGATACCACTTCTTTGCCCTTAGGCAAACCAAAAAGGGGTTTGGATTGATGTTTTCAAAATTTGGTGAACAATTAAAAATTAAAGTGCAAAATATATTAAACAAGAGCTAGAAGAGATTTACATAAGATTTTATAGTGGTTCGAGCACAATTGGGGTTCAACTAGAAGCTTTTTGGTGATTCTAACAATTGGATCACTCACCCAATCTCACTCTACCAATATCCCAATTGTTTTACAAGCTAACACTTAAACATATCACAATTTGAGATTTCAAAGGCTATCTTAGGAACTTTACAAATGAGATTTAAAGGCTATCACAACCTACACTTAGTCCTAAAGATTGAAAATGAGCATTTAAAGCTCAATAATACAAGAACAATAACAAATTTGAATTTGATTTGAATACCATTACAAATAAGGCACAGTAAGAAATTTCTCCTCATTCAATATTGAGATTTTAAGTCATATTTATACAAAAACATCTCAATTAACCATTACATAAAGGTTCCAAAATTATCAATTCAAAACCATGTTCCAAAAGCTTCAAACATTAAATTTCTAGTAGAGTCGTGGTCACGCTATAACCTTCAAATGTTTAGAGAGACATGTCACATGTCATCAATCCATTCGCTTGCTAAAAATAGCCATTGGGCTCTGATTTCCTCGCTTTCTAGCATTGGTCACAACTACGACTCCATGGTTGTGCCTGCGACTGATTCTCTCTTGCCAAGTTACTTGTCCTATAACTGAGAGTAGCTACTTTGTCTTTTGACACAATTAGGTCGTGCCTATGATTGACCCAAATTTTAGAATACAAAGTTAAGTAATTTTGATGCTTGTAAAACCTTTAAGTCTTGTACCTACATAGTCAATAAAGATCATTAGTACTTTCAATTTGATATGCCAAAGTAAAGAACATAGGGCAACCTTACTTAGGTTAAAGTGACATGTTTTATTTATGGTTTGATGCCTCATCTTAGTGCATGCTTCTTTAATTAACTAGAAAAATATTCTCTTGAATTCAAGTTTTAATAATATTAAAGTTTCATATTTGAACCTACAATAGATTTAGTAACTAGATTACCCAAATTGAGAGCTACAGTTCTTTGATTTATTCCTTATATGAGTCTATTTTTCATCAAATTGTTTTCTTGATTTTTTTTATTTTGGTGAAGCTATTAGGGTGCTAGTTTGAAAGTTGATATGATTTCTCTTTATATTCAATATGCAGTAGCCTATTATACCATTTTGGCGGCTTTTGATTGATCACTTTCATTTTCTATTATATTACTCTTTCGCTCTTTCACTTATTTGGGAATTATGTACAAGTTCATGTGCAAATTTGGGTAAAGACTAGTTGGATTACCAGTTTGCACCATCTTCTCGACAAGATTAAGGTATCCACTTCTCTATTTGGATATGAAATTCTTGTTTTGACAGATGTTATTAAACTTAATCTTAGTATGTGCAATATTGAAGATTACAATTTATTGACTTTAAATGAGAGTGTACACACAAATTTTTTGTTTCAGAAATTAGAAACAAGAAAAGGATGAACAAATATCAATTTTGAATTTAATAAAATAAAATAAATGGGGTACGATATCTAATGGTGAATTTCTATGAAAATAAAAATTGAGACCTTTGATTTTTCCATTGTTTGATTACAGTTCAAGAGCTTATGAAGCTTGATCTTGAATTCGTAGAAACTTTCTCCTTCAATTTTAGTAAAAAAGATGAGATGAACTGGCTGCAAATGAAGAACACCATTTGCAGACTCGAAGACTTGAACAACCTTGATATGAAGATGTAGAAACCTTGAAGATTCAATTTGAAGTTGTCTAGACGCTTGGAGAGAAATATGCAAAGCTTTACTTGACACTTTGATTGCAGAGTTCTAGCGACTTGAGACTTAACTTCTATGTGTCCCAAATGAAGACTGAATTCCTTTATTTATAGGAGAACTTGAATATGTATTTATGGTTGTTTGAACCATAAAAAGAAATAATATATCTTTCTTATTTAGTCCAATATATTTACGCATATTTAGACTATTTATAAAAAAGAAATATATTCTTTAAATTTGGCAAGTATATTAATTGACATTTAATTTATTATTTAGGATTTATTTAATAATTAATTTAAATTAAATTAAGTACTAAATAAAAATATATGTTCAATTTAATTAGAACTTATTAAATTTTTATGTCTATAAATGCCTTCTCGAGACTTGTTCGCATAACTGTTTTGAAGCGATCACGTTTTGAAAATTTCTATTTGATATTTTTGATGAAAATATTTAATTTAAATTACTAAAAACATACATATATTTTTAATAAATTAAATTATGTAATTTAGATTTCAAAAATTTGAAAAATTTAAACAATTTCACTAATTTTAATTTAATGCGCTACATTTATAGATTTGAAGTTTGATTTTCATTATTATTTGGCTAATTAAAGGCCCAATTTGCACTTTAGTATTTTTTCCAAGCTTGTAAACTTTTAATTGATGTCATAGGATTTTCTTTAAACAAAAATTCCACTTTAGGAGAACCTTTTTTTCCTTTATGAATTTGGATTAACATATTAAGGTTTATCTTATTTTCTAATTAGGAATGGAAAACTTCCAAAATAGAAAATCCTTATACCAATTGGAAATTGTAGTTGTATATAAAAGGCAAAAGAATTAAGTTTGTTCAATAATTTGGAATTGAACTGTTCTTTCAAGCTTCTGTATCTTCTTCCCTCTTATTATTATTTTTTTTTCTGGAAGTGGATGCTGCACTATAAATCCACTCACATGAAAGGAATTTTTTTTTAAAAAAAATTGATGCGTGTGGTCTTGGCAACCGCTAGATTTGAACTATTCTGGTTGAGTTTCAAGTAACTTGCACAGAAATATACTGGTCAGGAGTGGCCAGACGTTGTGTCCGACGATAATCCTCTGACGCTCAAGTCAGTGAAAGGGTTGGAACTCAAATGGAACAGTATGATAGTTTGTAAGATTGTGAGGATAGGTTGGTATTCTGTCATTACCTCGTTGAAGATGATGAGGTCTGTATTTATAGGGTGAGAAACCCTGTTGAAGGGGACACATGTTAGCCTCGGGTACTTTGGCAGTGTACCTCTCCATGGGGCTTGTGAAATCTGTAAGCTGCCAAGTCCCGAACCCCAAAGGTCACTAAAGGACAAAGCCTGTGGTGTGCCCCGGGTTCGGATGGAACTGGATGCTACAGGATTCGGTCAAGATCCAAGCATGCTGTTGGGGCCAAACCAGGCCAAGACTGAGCCGTATCAATTGTCTCCTTGAAGTGTCAGCACTTGAAGGCTATGACAGCTCAAAAAGTGCTTAATAGGATGCTGTGGGCTTACTGATGAAGGCTTTAGATTCGCTGGTGGAGGCCTTGGGCTCGTTGATGGAGGCTTTGGGCTCATTGATGTGGGCCTTGGGCTCGTTGGTGGAGGCTTTGATTAGGCTGAAGAGACGTTTCACTGCCCTGTGTCTTTTCAGTAAGCTTAGATGGTACGGTTACACTTCTCCAAGTAACGACTCCATTAAAGCGACCTTCCCCTGTTCGCCACGTGGAAGGGCACCTCCGAGGGTAATGATGAGCATTTAAAGGTCATGATGAGCATTGAAGTCTGCCTTTCCCTGGGTTTGCCACGTGGCCGCCGGTTCCCCAGGCCCATAAATGCCTTCGTTTTTGCCTATAAAAAGGCCATTTGTGTGACTCTCTCCCCACTCTACTTTCTGCTTTCTTTGCCGTTATTCTGCCAAAGTTCTTGCTCACTCTTTTCTTGTTCTTTCTGTTCTTCCAAGTTTCTAATTCTTCAATGGCACCCCCACAAAAACAAACAAAGAAACACTGGACTGACATGGAAAAGCCCAAGAAATAAAGTAAAGCCCAGGACACTGCGTCCTATGTCAATGGCACTGCCAGGCCACACATGAAGGATGTGACACCCATGAGATTTAAGTTTGGGATCTTCCAGGACAACCTGGATGTAGTGCCTAGCAATATCCATGTAGAGCTCTCACCTCTAAATGCCAGAATCTTCTCCACAACCATTGAAATTGAACTGCCCAACAGTGACAGGGAGTATGTGTGGTACTATGACAACATGGCCAGGGGCTTACTGTTCCCTCAGCATCATTCTTTCATCGGTGCTTTGATTACTTCAGAATGAATCCAATGATGTTGACCCCTAACTCTATCTTGGATTTGCACTGCTTTGAGGTGATTTGCTTTATGCTGGGGATCAACTGTCTGAGCTCGAAGATGTTTCAAGCTTTCTTCAATCTGGCCTGCTCCTCCGAGCCATATATATGGTGCTTTCAGAAGAAGCCGCTCCGAACCCTCTTTGGGATGAAGGAAAACAAAGTGGATGATTGGAAGAACAAGTTCTTCAGCGTTCGAGTCTTGAGGCCAGTCTTCAGGGGATAAGCTGGATTTGAGTTCCCTGGAGAGTATAGGGGACGTCCGAGGGTGGAGAAGCTGGAAACCAATCTTACCCTTGCTGATGCCCAGGGAATCTGGACCCTGGTGAACTACGGTCGCATGTTCGACCGAGCCAAAATCATGGATTCATCCTACCTTAAGGATGTGACTGGGCGTCCTTCTATACATCGCACGGTGCGCCGAGTCTCTGTTAAGTTTTCTCTTTTCATATCTGTAGTTTGTTTATATGCCGTTGATTAAACTAACTAACTTGAGCCCCTTTATTTTACAAAACACTTGTCTGATTAGAAGGCGAGGGACGTGCTGAGGGAGGTGGCGTAGTCAATGGAGGCTGCTTTCCCTGAACTGTCCGGGCGTTGGGTCGAGCTTGTGGACAACAAAATCCTATTGCCAGTTCTGTGCTTGCAGACTGGACGGCTTCTTTAGCGGAGCCTGAAAGAGAATAGGGTAGCCATAGCTGTTCTTCATTTAAATGTTGCAGTAAAGCGCTAC
>CAOJBK013770133.1:0-12194 GCA_948294925.1 Codiaeum variegatum
TGTGCAAGTAGTTCCTAGGCTACCAAGTCAGTGCAAGAGGAATCAAGCAGAACCTAGATAAAGTCCATGCCATCTTTGAAATGAATCCTCCCAGGACTGTTAAAGAAGTCCAAAAGCTAACAGGCAGGCTAATGGCTCTCAGTAGGTTTATGTCCAAATCTGGGGAAAAGTACCTCCCATTTTTCAAGAAGCTAATTAAGAGTGCCACCTTCGAATGGACACAAGATTGCCAGCAGGCCATGGATAGTCTAAAAGCCTTCCTCACATAAAAACAAGTCTTGAGCATACCCATAAAAGGCGAAGAGCTCCTATTGTACCTTTCAGCCTCACAACATGCAGTCAGTTTAATACTAGTTAGGGAATAGGAAAATCTATAGAAACTAGTATATTACTTTAGTAAGGTGCTGCAAGAGGCAGAATTGAATTATAGCCCCCTCGAGAAGATGGTGTATGCTCTAGTCTTATCTTGTAGGAAATTCAAAGTTTATTTAGAGGAGCATTAAGGGGTGGTGGTTACAGATAAGCCCTTACAAAAAATTGTTACACAAAGCTACTTTGTTGGGCCATAGAGTTGGGAGGATATGGCCTGGAATATAGGCCTAGAAGAGCCATCAAGGCACAAGTCCTAGCAGACTTCATTTTAGAAGGTTCATTCCTAGCAGGGGAGATACCAGATAGCGAGCCTCAGGGACAGCCCTAATCCATGAGCCCGAAGGTCAAATGAGAGATGTTTGTTGACGGTGCTAGTGGTAAAGAAGCCAGTGGAGTAGGGGTGGTGCTGAAGAATGAAGAGGGAGTTCTTATAGAATTCATCTTAAAGCTAGATTGCCCAACTACGAACAACACGGCTGAGTATAAAGCCCTCCTTCAAGACCTCTTTGTGGCTGAACATTTACATGTTAAAAGACTGCACATATCTAGTGACTCGCAGTTACTATTGGGCTATGTCAAAGGTCTTTACAAAGCATGACATCCTGACATGGTCAAGTACTTAGAGAAGATAGATTCGCAATTGAAGAAAATGAAGGAGAAGGGGATAGAGGTCGAATTCAGAAA
Source organism: Codiaeum variegatum (assembly GCA_948294925.1). Classification (NCBI taxonomy): domain Eukaryota; kingdom Viridiplantae; phylum Streptophyta; class Magnoliopsida; order Malpighiales; family Euphorbiaceae; genus Codiaeum; species Codiaeum variegatum. The sequence goes on from CAOJBK013770133.1 coordinate 1,057, forward strand.
GATCCCGAGAGCTACTAATACCAAAGTAGACAGTCTGAGCAAGCTCACTATAGCTCACCCAATCGACATCCCTAGCAGAGTATTTTTAAGGGCCTTGGCTCGCCCTTCCACAGAAGCTCCCGAGGTCGTCATGTGTGTTGAGCCCGAACCCTGTTGGATGGATCCAATAAGAACCTACCTAGAAAAGGGCAAACTCCTAGAATGCCAGAAGCTAGCAAAGAAGATCAAATGGAGGAGCTCACATTTCTCTTTGTATAATGGAGTCCTCTATAAGTGAGCCTTCTCTCTTCCATGGCTTAGATGCCTTACTCCCAATGAAGTAGATTATGTCCTGAAGGAAGGAGCCTGTGGAATGCATATAGGGGGAAAAATGTTAACAGCTAAAGCCATCAGGAAATGATACTATTGGCCCACTATGAAGGAAAATACCATGAGTCTAGTCAAAAAGTGCCAGGTATGCCAGAAGTTTGCCAATCTGTGTAAAGTCCAAGCTGCTAAACAAATGCCTATATATGGCTCGTGGCCATTTACCACATGGGGGATGGACATAGTGGGACCTCTCCCCATAACCACTGGCCAGAGAAAATTTCTCCTCGTAGCAGTAGAATACTTCACCAAATGGGTAGAGGTTGAAGCCCTTGCAACAATCACAGTAGAGAGCATGATGAAATTCCTATGGAAAACATTATATGTAGGTTCAGAGTGCCACACCAGATCATTAGTGACAATGGGAAGCCATTTGACAATGCAAAGATGAGAGACCTATGTGAAGGCCTCAATATAAAGCATCATTTCTTCTCAGTCTTCCATCCCCAGTCAAATGGTTAGACTGAAGTCACAAACTGAACCATTGTCCAAGGGTTAAAGAAAAGGCTTAAAGATTATGGAAGAAATTGGGAAGAGCAGTTATGCCATGTACTATGGCTTACGAACCACCCCCTAGAGAATCAATAGGTAAGACACCTTTCGCCCTCACATTTAGCACTAAAACGGTTCTTCCAGTTGACATAGGAAAGCCCAGTGGGAGAGTATACTTCTGTGGTGAAGAAAATAATAGGAAGCAGAGGAGAATTAATCTGGACCTTCTAGATGAGCTAAGAGAATAGGTGTGCATCAAGGTGGCAGTATACAAAAATAGGGTCACAAGCTACTTCAATCGAAGAGTTAAAAATAGAATATTCAAAGTAGGAGACATGGTGATGTGAAGCCTAGAAGTGATAGGGAAGCACGAAAGCATGGGAAAGCTAGCACCAAGCTAGGAAGGCCCATTCAAAGTGGAAAGAATTATTGGCCCAGCAGCTTACAAGCTATAAACCATGAAAGGCAGAGAAGTACCACATACATGGAATGTACAACATTTGAAATGTACTATTCCTGATTGAAAGTAAAAACACACATACATGTTTATATATATACATGCTTTTTACTAACTTGATTGCTTGTAAGTAACAAACTCCCGAGCCCAACTTGACTGGGAAAAGACCCTCTAAGGGGGGCATGGTGTGGAGCACCACACCACAAAGCCAGAAGAAAAGGTGAAGCCCAACTTGACTGATAAAAGTCATTCTAAGGGGGGGCAAGGTGTGGAGCACCAGACCACGAAGCCAAAAGAAAAGGTGAAGCCTAGCTTGACTAGCAAAAGAACCTCCAAAGGGGGTATGGAGAAGTCTAGCTTGACTGGCCAAAACCCTCCAAGGGGGCACGATGAGGCCCAGCTTAACTAGCAAAAAACCCTCAAAGGGGGGGCACGGCGAAGCCCAGCTTGACTGGAAAAAGACCCTCCAAGGGGGGTACTAAGCCCAAATTTACTGGCGAAAGACCCTTTAAGGGGGGGCACCAAGACCTCTATGAGATGAGGCACTAACCCAAGCTTGACTAGCAAAAGACCCTCCAAGGGGGGCATGGCAAAGCCCAGCTTGACTGGCTAAAGACCCTTTACGGGGGGCACGGCGAAGCCTAGCTTGACTAGCAAAAGACCCTACAAGGGGTCACGACATAAAATATACTAAAGCCTTGAAGAACCCAGAAGATGCAACGAAGCCTAGAAGACCAAATTCGGACATCGAATCATTAAGATTCAACAAAGCTTCAAGGAAGCTAGAAGGTACGGCGAAGCCTAAAAGACCGAAGGTGGAATCATCAAGAGTCAAAAGCCTCAAAAAAGGCAGAAGGAATAGCGAGGCCTCAAAGACCAAAGGTGGACCCTAAATCACTAGCATTCAAAATCAACAGTCAAGAATGAAGCGAGATCCTAGAAGGATAAGAGTCAACAGTGAACCTAAGACCATCTTGACTGGCAAAAGACCCTCTAAAGGGGGCACCTAAGACTAGCTTGACTAGAAAAAGGCCCTCTAAGGAGGGCACCTAAGACCAGCTTAACTAGAAAAAGACTCTCTAAAAGGGGCACCTAAGACCAGCCATGGCTGGCAAAAGACCTTGGTGAGGCCATACTACAAATGGTGGTAAATAAAAGAGACAAGATATCAATCGCCACTTTATAAAAAAAAAAAGAGTACATATGTATATTCAACAAAGCCTAGAGCATGACATAAACACAAATGAAGGCAAAAAGAAGGGGTCAATTCAAGACACAAGAATGAAAGAATAGTCAATCTTATTGAAAAATTATCAAGTTACAATAATGGGTTCTTAAAAACAAATGTGAAGTAAAAGAACTACAAAAAAAAATAAAAGAATATGAAACTATAATAGAATTTACAAGTACAAAATTTACAAGTACAACAAAACTAGCCCTAAGGAGGAGGGACTTGGTAAGTACTGGCTCCTAGCTGAGTGAGCTCGAGTAACCTATTGATGGGTAGCTGATCCTCTTTAGAGTGCGAAGGAGATGCTAGATGAAGCTCCTTAGACTTATCAAACACCGAAGCTACTGGCTCAAGAAAGGACAAGTCCGGAGCCCCCATACCATTGATGTACTCTGAGAGCTGGATATTAGGCACATTTCCTTCCGTGTCTAAGAGGTTGAAATGAGTCCTTACCTTAGGAAAATTCTCAAACACTGAAGATAAGGCCCTGTTGTAGAACTCAGCCCCTCTCATGATGACCTCAACATTGTGCCAGCCCTTGAAGAACCGAGACTAGGAAAATCTACGAACCTCATCCTTCAACATATGGGGTAGCCTATCAGTCAAAGTGTCCATCTTTTTGATGTAAATTTTAGCAACTTCACTCGAGTTGTGAGCCTCACTAGAAGACCATTCAAAGTGCTCTTCAAGCTTGGTATTCTCAACTTCCAGGGCCTCGGAGTGTTGTCTCAAGTACGCATTGGCAAAGACTAGCTCTTCATTATCCTTCTTCACAGAGTTGAGCTCCTTAACACTGGCCTCGAGCTCAGTAATACAAGACTCTAAGACCTTCTTCTCAATAAATAAGGCCTCATTCTTTTCGTGAAGTAGAGCCAATTGCTTCTCCAAAGCCTCGTTGGAAGCCTTGCTCACTTCCAAGTCCTGCAACAGCCCGTTAAAGTGGTCTGCTGCCTCCTAAAGAAACAAAAATGAAGCAGTTAGAAATATATATATATATATATAATAGATTACATTTAAAACATGAGGAACCTGATATCTGAAGATGATCAGACTCGGCAGGTTAGAAGATCCACCCACAGTTGGAAGATCTTGAGAAAGATCAAGGCCAAGATTCCCCCCATAGGCCAAGGGGATGGAAAGGGTCTCACTGCACAAATCAATGTACACCCTTTCCCTGCCTATAGGGGCTTTAGTAGGGGCTTCAGTAAAACCATCCCCCTCTCCCTCCATCAACAGCACAGGTATGTCCTCGGCCTTAGCAGCATCCTGAAGGATAGGTTCTTTTTTAGCAAAGGTCGAAGCCACTAACAGGTTCAACTCAGTTGCCTCAGCTGATGGGGCAGCCTCAGATAGCCTGGCATGTTGTATAAGGGCCTCCAAAGTCTCTATAAAGCCCTAGTTCTCCATCAGGTCCCTCAAACCAGCCAGCTCGGACCCAGCGGGGATAGTACTAGAATGGGCGCTAGTCTTCGCCCTCTCTCCCAAGTCAACTGCAAAGTTCATTACACAAGTGTTAGTTATATATATAAAAAGAAAGAAAAAAAAAGAGAAGTATGGGATATACCTTGAGGGAGTTGATCAGGGGAAAGTTCAGTAGGTGTAGCCCGAACCGGAGAGGAAGGCTCAAAAACTGGCACCCGAGCTCGAATAGAAGGGGCAAAAGTAAGCAGCCGTGAGGGTGGACTATGGATCATGGAGGCAGCCAAGGCCTTTGCAGCTGTAACAGCCTTGGAGATGTCTTCGAGTGTAAGCATACTCCATTGAGCCAAGCTTTTCAAGGTGTAACAGCCTTGGAGATGTCTTCGAGTGCAGCTGTAATAGCATCCTGAAGGATAGGTTCTCTTATATTGAGACACTAAAGTAGTCCCATCCTTCACCAGGACAATGTACTGGTAGTACTGACTCACCAACTTATGGAACTGCCCGAATCTGGGAGCTACCTCGTCCAAGAAGGTCAAAACTTATCCGTGAACTCGAGCAAATTTAGCATCTTCCCTCACAAGCTTGTCCACCAAGTTTCTCCAGACACTAAGCTAGAAGTTCTGAGGAATCCTAAGCTAGAAGGTATCCACAGATGAAGCTGGACCCTCAGTTCCCTCGGTCGCCTTACGAAGCCTCTTCAACTTCCTTTCCTCTGGCCTCGCCTTAGTAGACCCAACAATAGTGGATGCGCCCCTCTTTCGAACCAGGGGCATGTCAGGGGAATCCTCCAGTTCATCCATTGAGACTTCAACATTGCCCCTAAATGGGCCAACAACTTCTTCACCCCCCTCTTCAGTAGTAGCCATGGCAAGAGCGGAGGGGCCACGCTCGGAGAACGAATCCAAATACACTTGTCCAACCCTAAAGTTCTTCAGGTATCTATATCTCTTCACCTATATATTTAGATTGTTGGAGGCCATGGCTAATTTTTTTTCTTCAAGGATTCACTGCCTGAGGCGCCCTGTCTTGAAGCATTGGATGGGGAGAAATGCCTTGTTGTCCACAGGGCGCAGGGACTGCCTGGATACCTCCGGAAAAGCATCCACCATTGCTTGGACCATCTCCTTCAGCACGACCCTTACATTTTGATCTATTAAAGGCTCTATAAGTGTTCAATTCAAGTTAGTCACACAGATATTGCAATAAAAAATGTGAAGGGGTGTGAAGTGAAAAGGCTACTTACGAAAGACGTGTCGTATGTTGCGAAGCAGTGAGTGATGCCCATCCACCTCTCTGAGATAAGATGAGCTCATGATCAGACTTCGGTCAAACAATTGACCACAGTTAGTGAGGGCCCAGATGCCCTGGGCATCTGCAAGGGTCATGTTTTTATCAAGCTTTTCCACCCTCGGCAAGCCTCTTTACTCGCTGGCCTGAACCCGAAGCCCACCTGGCCTTTTCTGATTGGCTTCAGTACCCAGACTGAGAATAACTTATTCTTCTAGTCATCTATTTTATTCTCCTTCACCCCAAATAGAGTCCATAATGGCTTCTTCTGGAAGCACCAGACGTAGAGCTCGCTGGAGGCAGCCAAATTGAAGAAGGCTTGAAACATTTTGGCGCTCGGATGATTAATCCCCAGGACAAAACACACCACTTCAAAATAGTGGAGGTCTTCAATGGAGTTTGGAGTCAGCATCATGGGGTGGACCCTGAAGTACTCGAAACACTGGCAGAAGAATGGTGAAGGAGGAAGTAGCAGACCCCTGATCAAATGATCGTAGTACCAAACATACTCATGATCTCCCTTGGGCAGTTTATTAGCAGTGGTGGTGGAGAATATCCTGGTATTCAAGGGAGGGAGCTCCATATGAACACATCTAGACATGGCATCAACATTCTCCTAGAAGATTCCAAATTTGAAGAGCATGGGCGTGATGTCCTTCACATGAGGCCTGACAATGCCGTTTTGGGAGGACTCAGTGTCCTGAGCCTTGCTTTGCTTCTGAGGCTTTTCAACCTCCAACCAGTGCTTCTTGGATTGTTTTTTAGGAGGTTCCATGGAAGATTAGAGGAAAATAGGAAGATCAAGAAAAATGAATAAGAAGAAGAGCAGAGAGACAGTAAGAAGGCAGAGAGTAGAAAGTGTCAAAAAATTCACAGGAGGTGGGTTTTTATAGGCAACCGAAGGAATTTAAGAGCCTAGGGAAATGGCTGACACATGGTAAGTAAGGGGTAAGGGTAGATTTAAATGCTCAACATGGCCCTTTAATGCCCATATTACTATCGGAGGTGCCCCTCCATGTGGCGAACAGGGGAAGGCGGCAGTAATGGCGCCGTTACATGGGTAAGTGTAACTATCCCATCTAAGGCTAATGGAAGGTCACAGATAGGATAGTGAAACATCTCATCAATCCAATCGAAGGCCCCTATCTCCAAACCCGAGGCACCCTAACTAAGAACTCTTTGAGCTTCAAAGCTTTCGAGTGCTATGCTTCAAGGGGACAATTGATACCGCTCAACATTGGCCTAGTTCGGCCCCAACTATCTACTTGAAATATGGCCAAACCCTAGGGTCCTCTGGTCCTACTCGAACCCCAGATACCTAATAGGGTTTGTCTCATATGACCTTCGATGGTTCGGGTCCACAAGAGATAGGTGTCGCTAGCACCACGTAAAGGTACACTGCAAGGTACTAAGAGCTGACATGTGTCCCTTCCAATAGGGTTTTCACCCTATAAATTCAACTCTCCACAACTCAAATGAGGTAATGCTTACATGCAACCTAAACTCTAAACTAAGTTCCATTCTTGAGAGATTCCTTACTAAAACCTATTTCTGACTTGAGCGTCGGAGGGTTATCGCCGGACACCAAGTCTGGCCACCCCTGACCCTTGTTTCTTTCATACAGGTTATTCTATCTCAACCAGAGTTATCCTAATCAAGCGGTACGATCAAACCACATGCATCAATGGTTATAGGATTATTAGTAAGGACCTCATTAATCTAAAGACCATCACATTTATTGTCATCCATGATAGGTATGAGATACTTAATGGTATGGAGGTAGTGAGTCTCATGCTACATACATGTGAGTCGTAACAACATGTGAGCATACTGATTGGATGAGTAAGTTGAACAATGACGTTAGATGATAGATACACGGGTCGTTACCAACTAGTCAATATGTTATCATCTAGATCATGATTGTACATATAATCCTTAACTTGAGATGATATATTATCTGGCATATTGGTGGTTATGGTTTGTTACTTCTTACACATTGATGATAATCATGTATTGGTATATGGCATGTGATGGTCATAATCTGTGGTATGTTGGGATAAGTGTTTAACCAAGAAAGGATTCATTAACTTAGGTAACTAAGGAAGGAATCATAAAACTTTTAGTTGTTCTTGATATACAAATCCCTAGCTAAGGAGGATAAGGTTCAGTAGAATGAGTTTCTAGTAAGAACCGATTTATCGAGAACTCATACCGGATAGAGGTCATATGATCCGACATTTTGGATTTAACTATTCCATGACCTTAGCTAAGATCAAGAATCCGTAATGAAGGGATTCGAGTGAATGATAGTTATGATTGAGAGATCCATGCAATATCAAGGATATGGTCACCGACATTCATTTCTAATTAGGTAGTCATGATATGTTATGTTAGATGTCACACATGACTTATTGGACTAAGAATGTAATGAGGATTACACACTTGGTAGGAAGAAAAGAGTTTTCTTTATCCTATAGCTAATTAGAACATAAACCTAGTAAGTCACATACCATATAGCAATTCCCATTAGCTTGTATGTATCATATTAGTAATTAATTAAAGAGTTTAATTAACTATTAATGATGATTGAATTAAACATGGAATTAAATTTACAAAGATGCTAGCATGTCTTGATGTTTAATTCATAAAGGGATTAATTTCAATTATGTCATAGTTTGTATGAGATACAAATGGGTATGACTAATTGGAATGATTTTGGACAATAAATAAAATAATTAAGCTTAACATGAGATGTTAGCTTATTCCACATTAGATGTGGTTAATTTAGGTTTAAAAAAGATTCATACTAACTATAGTCTTAATCTTATTGATTAGTTTACTAGTCAAATAGTCAATAAGTCAGCGAGATAAGGTTTCCATTTTTCCTCTTTAATTTAAGAAAAAGAAAAAGATATGGGTATATAAGTTGAGTAGTTATCATTTTTTTGCCGAAGCCAACAACACACTCAACAACTTAAAAAAGAGGTTGTGGAACTATTCATCATCTTCTTCCTTAGTATAGAGAGAGAAACTCTCTAAGAGTTAGAGAGAGAAAGCTTAAAATTCATACTAAATAGAAAAAGAGTTTGTCTTGAAGAAGAGTTCTTCAAGCACAAACACTTCTTCTATTAACCTTTGAGAAAGGAGTGTGGAGATTCTTGAAAGTCCAAATCCAATCCTCAAGTCTCAAGTTCTCAAGTAAAGGAGCAAGGATCAAAAGTTTGGGTAACCAAAGAGAGATGATTAAAGCTTCTTGAAGAGAATTGGAGAACAAGCATCTGGGAAAAGCTAGAGGCTTCACATTTAAGAAGCTTAATAATGAAGGGCGAGATGTATTTCATACTTCTAACCATTCTTTATTCAATTTATGTTTTGCACATAAATTGGTAAGTATATCCTTGGTTAAACTTTTACATCCAAACCTAGGTTTAGACATTTATCAAAGAGTTTGATAAATGACTAAACCCACTATGTTAAAAGAGTTTTAACATAGAATCAATTTTCAAAGAGTTTGAAAATTTATAAATCTTTTGTTAAAAGAGTTTTGACAAAATATTTTAGTATTCAAATCTCAGGTTAGGGAAATGTTTCAAAGATTTTGAAAAATTACCTAACCTAAATTTGTTAAAAGTGTTTTAATAAAAATTAAGTTTTCGAAAAAGTATTTGAAAACCAAAAATCGTATTTTTCACGGTTCAGATTTTATTTTCTCTACTTCCGCTACACAACTCCATAACATTTCCTTCACTGGCATGTTAGCCAGTACCTCAGCAAATGGAATGTTAATTTGAAGTTGCTTGAAGATATCAAGAAATTTTTCATATTGCTTTTCTAACTTTTGCTTCTTTAGCCTCTATGGGAATGGAATTGGCAGGACTATTGGTTTCTCCATAGGAGGCTATTGATGTAGTTTACTTATTCATAACTATGACATTCATTGGTTGAATGTCCTCCCCTACAAATCTCACAAACTAGTATGGGGTGTTGATTCCCAAAGACTCAAGCTTTTCTCCAATGCCTTAATCAAGGCATCTACCTTTGCAGTAAGCACTGCCACAGTGTCCACTTCATGAACACCAATTACTCTCCTTGTTGGAACCCTCTCATTTTCCCATGGTAACTATTAGTTGCCATTTCCTCAATAAGTTATGCATCTTCATTCTCTCTCTTCTTCATAAAATTCCCCCCAGTTGATGCATCAATTATACTCCTCAGTTGAGGTTTCAGCCCATTATAAAAAGTATGGATGATAACCCACTCTTGAAATCCATAGTGTGGGCACTTCCTCTGTAATTCTTTAAACTGTTCCCATGCCTCAAACAAAGTATCCCCCTCATAAATAGAAAAGTTAGAAATTTCATTCCTTAACCTTACAGTCTTACTAGGAGGGAAGTACTTAGCTAGGAAGGCTTTTGATAGTCCATCCCAAGTAGTAAAGGACCCAAGTGCTTGAGACTATAACCATGTTTTGGCTTTTATCCCTTAGTGAGTATGGGAAAAGTCGTAGTCTAATTGCATCTTCTGAAGCACCATTTACCTTGATTGTATCGGATATCTCTAAGAAGTTATAAAGATGCAAGTTGGCATCCTCCATTAATCCTCCACCAAACTGGGATTGCTGAACCATTTGAATCAGGGCTGGCTTTAGCTCAAAGTTGTTTGCATTGACAGTTGGCCTAACAATATGTGAGGCAGCTGCAAATGGTAAGGCATAGTCCAATAAAGTCTTTTCCTCTTTAGCCATCTCTACTTCTTCTCTGTGATCCTCCACTTCTTTCTCTAAATTATTTGGATCAAAGAGATTTTTAACTTCAACTTCCTATTTCTCTCCCTTTAACCTCTCCCTTCTCTCCTTATTCAGTCTCCTACAAGTGCTTTCAATTTCTAGATTATATGGTAGCAATGGTGTATTCTTATCACTTCTCATACGACGCAAAACAGTACCTAAGAAAAAAAATCAAGAAAAGAGAAATTAAATAAACAAAATAAAAACAATGTCCAAATTAACAATTTTATCACTATTATTGATATTGCACAATTGCGCTCCACGGCAACTGCGCCAAAAGCTTGATAGGGTTTAATTTGTAAGTGTACAGATCGTTCCTATAGTAAGTAGGGAGTAAAAAGTATCATCTCCTAAGGGAAGGTTGCCAAGTACCAATCAAATGATTCAATTATTATTTGGATGATGATATTCAAGTTGCTTTGTAAATTAAAACTAAAAATAAAGAAAGCGATGTAAATTAAGAAAAATTCAATAAAATAAAATACCTAGAACTTGAGGTTCATTGCAGAATGTATTATTGTTCTTAAACATATTCTCTAGATTCTCTCTTCTCACTTGAATGCTAAACCTAATTTCCCTTAACTAGATAAAAAGCTCTATCGAGTCAATTTACCAATATTCAATCTATTCATAATAACTACTCACATAATATTAGGCAATAAAAAGAACTCATTAAGATATTTGGAAATTAGTTTTGATGTCTTTTAAGAGTAATCTTATCCCTAAGTATTACCTTCCCTAAGTTAATTAATTCTATGATCTGAGTTTAAATCTCAACTCCCGTAATTTTGAAATAAACTATAAAATCTAGAATTTAGTGGCCAGTTAAACCTAGCTTTTAGCACAAAATCAATTAAAGAAATTCAATTAAAAATAATCAAATATATTAAATCAATCAAGAACAATAATCCATTGTAGCAACTATATCCCAAATCTTAGATTAAAGATTTAGCTACTAATAATATAAGCAAAATTAAAACTAAATATAAACAATATTCCAAACATAATCTTAAATAAAATAAAACAAATCAACATAAAAGACAATTAAGGTTTAAGTAAAAACTCTTGAAAAACTTGGAGTGAAGAAATCATTTTTT
>CAOJBK013770969.1:0-16521 GCA_948294925.1 Codiaeum variegatum
TATTCTCAAACTTTTTTAGAATAGATTCTATTATAAAATACTTAAGGGACATATATACGTTCAATACAATAATAATTTAATTTAAAGAACATATATACTAAAGCCAGTTAGGTATTCGTTTACATTCACATGCTAAGTGTAAGCTCTAAGGCATACACTGCTAACATGTAGTTCCCCTAAGGAGTGCCATTTAGGCTGTGTCAAACTATAACTCTGATATTTCACCAACAACCTGGTATAACCTCCCTATGTAAGACCTCAGGATATCCCTATCTCTTTGTTTGATTGAGAAGAGGTTTGATGACTTTTAGGCTTAGCCCTTAATGACATAAATCTCATTTGAAATGCCTCTGCCAACTGCTTAAATGAGGTTATGGACTTATGGGTGAGCTTGTGATACCACTCTTCGGCGGGTTTTGCTAGAGTGGTGAGGAAGAGTCTGCATAGCACTTGATCTTGATATGTGTAGGAGTGGATCTCTATTCTAAATTTGTTCACATGAGCCCTAGGGCAGGTCTTTCTATAATAGTTATCTAACATTTACGGCTTTTCAAATCCTGAGGGGTATTCCTTCCTCAAAATGGCATCTGCTAAAGGGGACTCTCAAGGGAGATCTAAATCCAAACCTTGCCCCTTTATTCTCATATATTTTAGTGCCTTTTTCACCTCCTTGGCGAGCTCAATTTCTAGGGGTGGTCCTTCCTCAAAATTTTGAGATGCGTCCTCCAGATTGCCTCTTACATGAGTTGCTGATGCAATGCCCCTCCCTTTATTTGGTCTTGGATCCCTTTGCCCCTCAGCTAGGGGTGGGGCGGTTGGGATGACACTCCTTGATTGTGCTTGTGACAGGTGATGTACATGTTGTTGTAACTTAGCCAACTACCTCTGGAGGTATAAATATCGGTTATGCATCCCTTGCATAGCAACTAGATTGTTGAAATCGGGTTTCTGGCCTTGGCCTTGGTTATTCACTGCTACCCCTGGTGCCTGATGCACTCCATATCCCCCTACAGGGTTTTGTGCTCCTTCCTGGTCTTAGTAGGGGTTAGGGGGCAGATCCCGATGAAGACCCTGGGCTTGAGGATTTGCCCTAAGCATGATCAGTGGTAGTTCTTGATTTCCTTCCTCTCCCATTCTTGGAACTTCCGAGAATAAATCAAAAGGCCAGTTCAGATCTAAATTTCTCCCTTGGTTTTTAGCTTGATCTTCCATTATCTAACGCGGAGACAACAACTGATTCTGAAAATCGTGTCGACGCTCACCGCACCAATGATGTCTCTGAGCACACTGGGGTCTCAAAGACTGGCTCCAAAGCTAATCTGCAAGATAAACAAAGACTACAGGGGTGCCTTGTCGGCAACCACTCAGATGATTAAGTTAGTAATTTACTTTGGAGATATTTAATATAGTAAAATACAGAGTTTATAGTGATTAATCTAATTCCAATGGCTTAGGTTGGTTTATATACATGTCTAGATAGTCATCAAGTCCTACAAAATAGGTAAGTAGATAGACATATCATGATTTTAGGGATAAGAGAGAGATATTAGGAGTTTATCTCTTAATCATGCTTATCCCTTTCTATCGGGTCGAGCTCTCTTTTTGTCCAAAGTCGAGGGCTCGGCCTCTTTTATCATAGCCTAAGTCCCGAGGCTTGAGCTCTCTAACCAGATAAAGGCCACAAACGTTGCTTGGGTCGTCCTGATCGAGAGAGAAGTTATCAATTAGTCAAAATTTTATTATTAATTATTTTAAATTATTCTTTTATGCCAATAATTATTTTAATTTTTTTTATCAAAAGTATTTTAAATTATTTACTAATACATAGATTAAAACTTTTAATTAAAAATCACATTAAAAAATTTTAATTTACAATTTATATTAATATAGGATATTATTAGATTTTTAATAATTTTTAAATATTTTTATACTTTACTTTAATAAAGTGTTACATTTTATTGTTAAAGTTGATAAGTCTTAGATTTAATCACTTCTGATCTGGGGCCCGAATCTGGGTTGTAGGAACTTGCAAGATGAACAAATAGTGAGCTAAGAGGATCAGGCCTGTGCCTAGCAATGATCCTCCGACGCTCAAGTCAGTGAAGGATCTTGATACTTTGTTTTATATATGGAGTGCTTGTGTAAAAACACATATATCACATACCTGAAAACTGAGCTGATGATCATTATATATAGTAATTTAAGGACTACCTTCATAATGAGCATTTATTTGTCAGTTATCATAGTTATGGACAGTTATTACGTTTGTAACGTTCAGATTTATAAGTTTATAACGTTTATAAAATGAGTGACCCGAAGGTCTTTCTTCGAGGTGGACCTTCGAGTTCAGCCCTTTTCTCTAAGCAAGTGGCTCAAGCCTTCTATGCTTACAGGATTTCTGGATTGTCACCTTCTAATGTAAGCTTATGTACTTCTTTGGATTTTCATCCTATTAGACCCATTTTATATAAATCCGTATCAAAAATATAATACTTAATATTTATTTTCAACCCACCTTTCACATAAATTCTACATTCATCCTGAAATTTAGATATATTATTCATCGGTATACACTTTATTGTTAGTTTAAGTGTCGTTATTCTTACTAATGCTTTGACTTTTAAAAAAAAAAACCTACTACTTCTCTCACGAAGGAGAAAAAAATTTAAAATTAAGCTTAAAAATAAAAATATATATCTAAATTTTTTACATTGGCAGTAATTTGCTACTAGTATATTATTTAGCATTTAGGTGCCAAAATGCTTCTTAATCATGATTGGATTGGATGTGACAAGAAACCTTCTCTTTCCATTTGTTTATAGTAATGTATTAATGAAATGTCAATATTTCGATAAAATTTATCCAACGAACTATTAATTCTATTGGTACCAAACTTTTCATAGGTTATCGTGATGAGAAAACTAGAACACATACCTTTTCTTAATTTTTTTTTAAATTATACAAATTTTAATTTTTGAATTCTTATTCTTATATTATACTTTCTTTTTTTTATGTTTAAGAAATAGGTGGATAAATTAATATTTAAATAAGTATCTTATCTATACCTCTTAAAGTTTAAACTTAAAACGTATAGTTATAAACAATAGCCATTTATTGTTAGAAAAATTTTTTTAAAAAATATTTTATGTGGTTTAAGTCAATTGCAAATAAAAATCTGTAGATTTTTTAAAAGAGCTGATTTAGGCCAATACCGAATAAATTTCTTATAATTTATATTATTTTATAAATAAGTGTCTTGTACTTTGAGCCTTTTGCAAATTCAAGCTCATTTAGATAAATGTATCACTATGTAACTGACTCATATGAGTCACGTCATCACCCACTAATAGATATTTTAAAATGCTAACAAAATAAATCACGATTCCTTAAAAAAAATAAAATACAAGCTCCTATTTATAATTGGCCTAAATCACATTAATTTTTTTTTATTTTTTAAAATAACACTCTTAGAATCATATAAAAAGTATAACAAAATATACTAAAAATATATATATTTATGAAAAAAAAAGATGTTTATGATAAAGGACCTAAGTAGGTCTTTCCAGGTGACCCAAGGTCATCCCTCTGTGATGTAAAAGATCACTAAAATATGGGTGAAAGAGGTGAGTCCGACTTAGTCTTTATTAGGTCAGACTCACCATAACATTAACTCGAAAGATGATAGCTCGGGTCAAATTGCCAGCTTCGAACCTTGCTTAAGATCTTGGACGATCAACCTAGATATGGATGAATGTTAGTCTCGAGAGTTGAGAGATTTGACAATATCTTATTTCCATAATCAGATTATAATAATCCTAATATCTTTCATAAATAGAATAAATGTACACTTATTAGGCTCTACTTATCCACACTACAAATACGGTAAAATGACAAATTCAGTGTCTAAACTTGACACAATTATTCAATTGAGTGCATGAGCATCCAAATGGTCCAATTGAATGCCTGAACTTGGTAAAACATAACATTTCAATGCCAACTGATGATGTGGCATGTTCTTATTGGTTATGACATCATCATTTGAATTTTTTATAGCCAATAAGAATATGTCACATCATCACTTAGTACTAAAATAGTCCATTTTACTACGTTCAGACACTCAATTGGACCATTTAAAAGTTCAGACACCCAATTGAATAATTGTGCAAAGTTTAAATACCAAATTTATCATTTCCCCCCTATAAATACTTTATTCTAACTAAACTATAAAATTTTATGAGGCGATGCTAAAAAAATTAAACAAACTCGTGTCTATATAAATAATATAATAGGGTGTGTATAACTAAGAAAAGAATATGGTAATCTCTGTATAACTAAGAAAAGATTTTGATAATCTTTTACTATGAATTTTATTAGTTAAGAAACAAATAAAACCACTTTATAATTAATTAGACACAAATAAAAAACCAATTTTTAACTAAGTTCAAATCTAAGCCTACAAATATAAGAAATGCACATGACAGTCCACATATGAGAAAGTATTTCCACTTTTGGATTACAGATTAATCACTCGTTCAACTTTTATACTATTATTATTTCAATCAACTATATGATGATTTAATGGTCCACTTAAGTATAAATAAAATTAGCCAGCCATGCTTTTGAAATGTCCTTTTTTCCTCTTTTGCTTATTGCAAATCTCAAACAAACCATAACCCTAAATTCCTTCTACAATATGTTTCCACCATTGAAGCTTTAACTTTCCTCTTGAATGGAAGAGACAAAGAAACGGAAGGTTTGGATCTTGGTGGTGATGAGTTACTTGTGGATCAAGGGTCCTTCACTTATGAATTCTATTTAGTGGGGGGTTTTGTTGGGCATCAACAAATCAACATGGCTGCAATGCAGCACACTATGGTTGCGATTTGGGAACTAGTGAAAGGAATAGCATTTGAATTACAACACACCCCTCTTTTCTGCTTTCACTTTTTCTACGAGATGGATCTAACTTACATCATGAAAAATGGTTTATGGACCTTCAACGGAAGCCTTTTGATGTTACAACGTTATCGTGGAGATGTCCCTCCTTCATCGATACCCTTCAACATGTTTTCTTTTTGGATTTAGGTAGAAAATCTTCCCCTGAAAGGTATTACTTAATAGATTGCTTGCCATATTGGCAATTTTATTGGTCAATACATTGAGTTTGATCATAAGGTTGCTCAGCTTCGACAGATAATGAATATTCGTGTTTCAATCTATGTTGATAAACCTTTTGCTGCAATGAATGGATCTGAAGAAGGGCTGGGCGTTGATTTGGATTAAGTTTAAATATGAAAAGTTGCCTAATTTCTATTTTGGTTGTGGAGTATTAGGCCATGGTGAACTGACATGTAAACTATTGATTGAGAACCCAATTATTACTGAGTAACCATGAGTTTATAATTCATCTTTGCGAGCTTTTCAAATCACTTAAGAACACAAGACAGCGGAATGGGGGCTCAATTCTTTCAAGCTCCAGATGGCAATGAGCTTGGTAACCGTATGGGGGGTGCAATTTATTAAAATCAAAATCTGAATCTTACTATATATAGGTATAACACTCAGGTAATAGAGGATGTGTTACAGCAAATAAATGATATTCAAAAGAAAAGAAACGAAAATAAGGATTCAAATATGGTGGCTCTTGCTAGTATGTTTGATTCAACTTCACAAAATGGAGGTACCAGCTCTTTAAACTTGGAGGTGGCGGGTTTTGCTTTGCAGGCCCGCCCACAACAATGAGTACTTTAAGCTGGAACTATTGTGGCTTAGCTAACCACTTGACAGTTTAATGTCTTAAAGACCTTGTCCAAGCTAAAAAGCCTCATTGTTTATGTTTCTTGTCGAGGCAATGGTTAATAAAGAGAGAATCCATCAGCTTTGTAATTAGTTGGGTTTTCTGGGTTTATTTGCAGTATATTTTCATATTGATGTTGAAGTTCAAATGAAAGATAAATCTCCTTGGTATCTAATGGGGTTCTATGGCCATCCAAATAGGGCATTAAGAATGCAAACTTGGAATTTATTATGTGAGTTGTCTCTCAAATCCACTATGCCTTGGCTATGTGTAGGGATTTCAATGATATCTTATCATTTATGGAGAAGAAGGGTCATCATTCTCACCTGGCCAAATTGATGTTTGACTTTCGAGAAGCTCTTATCAACTGTGGCCTTAATGATTTAGGTATGATTAGTTTCCAATTTACTTGGGAGAAATGGATAGGGTTACCAAACTGGGTGGGGGAGAAACTTGACAGAGTAGGCAAGTCTCTATTATTTCCCAACCATTGTGTTTTTAATGTTGTTACGATTGTGTCGGACCAATATGTTGTTTATGTTAAATTATCGGAATGGGTTCCTACCACAATTGTGCATATGGTATTATGCATCGATGCTAGTTTGAATATAGTATTATTGATATTATGGAGAAAATTAACTACTGCAATGTTAGTTTGGAATATCTGGGTAAGCAAAGAATGAGGTTATTTCGGGAAAATCTGAATAAAGCAAAGCATGACATGGATAGTTTACGGGGAAACAAAATCATGATTCAATTCGGGCTTATAAATCTGCTTAAGATAACTATTTTTAGCTACTAGCGAGTGAAGAACAATACTGGAGGCAGAGGGTGAAACACTTATGGCTCACTCACTCAGATTTGAATTCTCGCTACTTTCAGTTTGAACAACCCGTCACAAAGAAAAATCAGTTTCAACAACTGTGGGATGACTCAAGTGGCTGTTTGAAATGGGGCAAAGGGTTGGAGGAGCATATCATTCAATATTTTTGGGAAATCTTCACTTGTACCATACCAGATGCAATTCCATTGCTTAGTAAGGTATTTCTGAAACTATCTACTAATGATGATGATTTATTGCTGTCCTCTTTTACTGCTAATGATGTTAAGGAAGTTATTTTCTTTATGCACCCATATAAGTCTCTAAGGAAGGATGGTTTCAACCCAAGATTCTATTAGAAGTTTTGGGTAATCATTAGGACCGAAATTTCTAATGTTTGCTTGTCTTTTATTGGTAATAAATGTCTTTTAGCTAGCTTAAATGAGACCCTTATTGCTTTAATCTTAAAAAAAGTCGAGCCCAAAACTATACGTGACTTGAGACCCATCTCTCTTTGTAAAGTTTTGTTACAATTACTAGTAAAATGTTAGCAAATAGATTGCACATAGTTCTTCCTTCCATTATTTATGAGACTCACAATGTGTTTTATTAAAGAGAGGTTGATTTTTGACAATATTATGGTAGCCTATGAAGTAGTTCATTATCTATAGCGGAAAACTCCAAGGAAACAGGGCATAACGATTATAAAATTGGACATGAGTAAGGCTTATGATAGAGTGGAGTGGTAATTTTTATGGGGAATGATGAAGAAATTTGGCTTTGCTCTGGATTAGATTCGTTTGATGATGATGTGTGTAGAATCTGTTTCTTATGTGTTGTTGGGTAAAGGTCAGGTGTTGGGTCATTTATTTCCACTAGAGGCTTTGGACAGGGTTTCTTATTATCACCATATTTATTTTTAAAATGTGCCAAAAGTCTTTCTCTTCTCCTTCAATCCAAAGTGCAGTAAGGTATGATTCATGGTTGCTCTATTTCTAGAGGTCCCCTTAGATATCTCGTCTATTTTTTTTTATGCATGATTCATTTTTATTTTTTCGTGTTGATGAGACTAATAGCAAGCATGTGAAGGAATGTCTTGATGCTCGGGTCAGATTATTAATTTTGACAAGTCTTTTATTTTTTTTCAGCCCCAATACTTATCATCTTATTTAACATGTGGTTTGTTATACTCTTCACGTTGCAAACATGGTATTGGTCAACTCTTATCTCGGGTTGCCAAGTAATGTGAGGAGATAAGGCTGGCGACATATGTTTTGTTTGGGACAAAGTGGGTGGAAGAAAAAATTAATTTCCCATGCAGGAAAGGAGATTCTAATCAAAACGGTCATGCAAGCGATCCCTACTTATATCATGAGTGTGTTTCTATTGTTAAAGAATCTTTGCACTGATTTGGAGCGGCTTATCAATTATTTTTTGCGGCAGCAAAGTTATAGTGCTTCTACGGGGATGAAATGGATGAGCTTTGGTTGCTTAAGTGTTCCTAAGGCGATTGTTGGTATGGGTTTCAGGTGGTTCCACCAATTTAATATCTTTATGTTGGCAAAGTAAGGATGAAGGCTCTTAATAGATCACTCTTCTATGGTCTTCGGGCTGTAAGAGGTTAACTATTACCCTATGGGCTCATTTATTATGTCTAAGCTTGTAGTAATCCAAGTTTTTTATGGAGAAGCATTATTGATGGCAACAGTTGTTGAGAGAGAATTGTTTTATTCATGTGGGGAATAGAAAGAGTATTAACACGTGGATTGATCCTTAGTTATTGGATAGTCAGAATCACAAAGTCACTACGATTTTGCCTATGGGTGAGGCGATTTCGAAGGTGAACTCGCTATTATCTGATGAAAGTCTTTCTTAGGATAGGGCTGCTGTCACTTTTGGATTTAATGTTCATGATGCGAAATTGATTTTATCTATTCCTCATAGTCTTCAAGCCAAATATGATTCTTGGGTTTGGAAGGGTGATTCAAAAGGGGTTTACACGGTGAAATCGGGTTATAAATAGCTCACCTCTAGTATTTTCCATGATATGCATGCTAATAATTCAGTTAATCCTCGACTTTGGAGGAGATTATGGGCTCTTAAAGTGCCACCCAAAGTTAAAAACTTTCTTTGGTGTGCTTTATGTGGTTGTCTCCCAACAAAGAGCAATTTAGTCTTGCCCCATATTGATGCTTCGATTGAATGCCCCCCGTGTAATGTCGATTTAGAGACAAAAACTCATCTTTTTTTGTTTTGTCCTTTTGCAGTTGAGTGTTGGTGTGGTACAGATCTTTGGCTTGTACCTTTTGTGCTATCATGGCAGGCGTAGTTTCGTGATTTTCTGTGTAATAGTTTTGAAGACGAAACTCGTGTTGTTTCTATGGTTTTGTAGGGATTGTGGCGTTACAGGAATGACGTCATTCGAAATGGTAGCAATGACTCTAATGCTATTATCGTCTTTAATGTTCTATCATTTCTACAGCAGTTGGTAGAAGCATAGTCCCGGGCGTTGTGTTCAGCTCTTGCCACTCGTGAGATGGGCGATCGCAGCTGGTCTAAGCCACCACTATCATGGAATAAATGCAACATCAATGTTGTAACTTTTCTAGCTTTTTAGGCATGTGGTCTTATAGTTGTTCTTCGAGATTCAGATGACTGTTTTATAATAGCTCTAGGTACTTTTGTCGAGGGTAATTACGATCCCAAAATTACTGAGATTATGGCTTTTCACGAAGCATTAAGTTGGCTAAAGAGAAATGGTGGATGTAAAGTTATTATTGAATCCGATGTTTTAGTTATGTGTAATGTTTTTGTCTCAAACTATAATGATAGGACTTTGTTTGATTTATTGCTTGATGATTGAAAATTTCTCAAGTAAGATTTGGTTTCTTGTGAGCTAAGGTATGTGAGATGATAAGTGAACGGAGTTGCCAACGAGTTGGCTCGCTCCTTAAGTTTCATGTCTGGTCAGTATGAGCGGGTAAAGTGTGCACTCCATACATTTTCTTCTTTTTAATAAATGATCTAAAATAATAAGAATAGATGATTTAGGTGTTAGGAAAGTGCTAACTTAATTAGAATGTTTTAGTGTATCTTATGATATTTTTTTTTATTTTCTTTTTGGATTTTTATTTTAATAAAATTATATGATGATTTAAGTATCAGAGTTACCTTATTAATGACTTTTTCGTGTTCTTTATTGTTCGTGACATATCTAGAGAAAGGGACAAAGTCGCCAAGTGTTTTTCAAATTTTTAGCATCTTTTTTTATAAATATTTTTGTAAAATTCCTAGTCCTAATAGTGGAATTGGGTCAGCCATGAAGCAGAACACCCACCACAAAAGAGTTGCAGCCCAGGCCCAATTGATGGAAACCTGGTCCCTCCCAATAAGAAAGCTGAAAGCCTGCTTCCAACGCCCACACTTTTGAACAGCGCGTGTATTTCTTTACAAGCTGACAAGCAGCCGTGTGATATGAAGCCCATATATGATTGCGCTGCTGGATCGCGCCCACATGAGAGGACACCTATTTTTGTTCCCTTTTAACTAATTTTACTTTTACTTTTGGCCACACTCCCTGGAATAGCGCGTGATAACTATTGCACCATCACCATATTCCTCCTTGTAATTTCCCAGTTGGTCAGTCAACCTTAATAATTATTACCAAGTAAAACAATCAAGTAAAAACACCTTAGCACTTGGCAAAAAAAAAAACTTAGCAAAACTTTCCACAAAAGTAAACTAACAAACAGATGAGACAAGCATGAAATAAGTATTGCATTAGCATTAAGCAATATTATTTGATATAACACTGCATAAGTAAGTATGGTTGAAGATCAATTAGAGGTTTGTAATTAATTTGAGTATTGTAAGTACACTAATCACTTTTCAAATTTTTGACTCTTAAAAATCTGGCTTGTTAGTCTTTGGAATCCGGACGTCTAACAAAGACGTATCCAATCATATCACAGTCTCATCAAATATACTTAGCAGCTTACTCAGAACGGACACGTATGCAAACTATATGGATTCAACCTTATAAATATCTATCAAAACGTCTCATACAAGTAAGACAAGCAAAATCACACTAAAACTACACTTAATATATTTTTGAGAGATCTCTCTCAACTTCTCTATCAAACTGACTTGACCGTTGAAAGATTTACGCTAGATACCGGCGACCACCCCTGACTGTTTTATTATTTTACAAGTTAATCTGATCCAATAAAAAGAATTCAATTTGAACTATGTGGAAACACACGTAATATCACTATTCAAAAATCAAACTCCACTCCAAAAGCTAAAAGTCATAGTTTAATAATTTTCATAGCATATAAGTTAAAAAAACTCATTATTTTTTTAATCTTACTTATGAGATGTGAGGTGGAGGTGAAAGTCAATTTGTGTTTACATACCATCTACCAATTAGTCTATTGACAAGGTAAATAATATGATTTTCTTTTAATATGAGAAATTAGTGGATAAGAATTGGAGTATATTTCTCTTACTCATACAAACATATATATTCACTTTAATTTCAATATAAATAAAACAATATTTTCATTTACAAAGAATTATCCGACATTCAATTGGTAAAATTTTAAAATCATTTTTGTATACAGAAATATAACCTTCCTTTTAAATTCCCTAATAATTATGATGCAAACATATATACTTGTCATTTTTGGAGTTGCAATACAGGGTGTCTTCCTTTTTTAAAATTTGACTCACCCCTTTAAAGGCACAAACACATAAACTATCTCTCTCCACGTATATTTATTGGGATTTCGATTTTTCTCTCCCCCAAAAATTGAATTTAATACACATACTGCCCACTTAAAACTCCAACGACCAAATGCTCACTCTCTTCCATTGAAATTCTCCTTTTTCTCTTTTTTAAATTGAAGAAGCAGCAGCAGGGAAACAACTAATAACAAGACAAAACCTTCCCTTTGATTTTCTCATCATCAGATCTCCACAAAATGGCACATTCCCAAAACTACTAATACTATTATGTTCTTTTTCAAATGAGGTGTAAAAAGCATCCCTGCGACCTCAGTAGCACCGTCGGCGTCTGCGCCACCTGTCTCCGGGAACGCCTTCTTACTCTCATCGCCGCACAGGCTCAGGTCCATCAACATCCTCAATTAGCACGCTCCCACTCACGCGCCGCTGTTGACGATAGTCTTAAGTCTGATGCTCAGCCTCAGCCACCACCCCTTGTATTTCCTCGCTCTGTTTCTCCTTACGTGACTCGCCGGAAATCGGACGATACTTCCACTTGGTCCCACCATCATCTACGCTTTTACAGTACTCCTCAGGTTGGCCCTACTTACAACTCTTCCTCCAATACTGCCTCTACGGTCTGCAAAACAAAGCATGGTAGATTCTCCCTTTTATCCAATATGTTCAGGTCCAGATCCGACAAATTTAATCCGGATCCTGCCGTTCCTTCTCGCAATTCAACGGAAGCATCTTCTTCTTCGCCTTCCTGGTTCTCTTCAATGTTCTCTGCTCGCCGGAAAAAGCAATCTGCACACTTTTCGGCTGATTATTCCGGCAGTTTAAGCCATAAACCTCGTCGAGTAATAGATCGAGGAATGTCGCCAGCTAGAGGAGCAGATTCAGATGAGGATTGCGACGACTGCGATCGGTCTCCATCTGGCAGCGGGTCGTCGTCAGAGTCATGGCAATGGTGGAAGAGGACACCGGTAGCACCGGCATCAGTGAGGCGCGGAAAGCTGTCGCACGGGAAAAACGTATCGGGCCTAGCGTTTTGTCTAAGTCCACTGGTGAGAGCCAGCCCAAATCAGCACTGGAAGCACAAGGGTGGATTGCCACCTGACGTTGGATTCTCCGGTGAGGTAAGAGTTGCCGTGAAGCCTCACCTATCGACGGCAGCTTCATTTTGCGCAAATCGGTCGAGGAAGCTTTGCGATATTCGAAGAATCAATCACCACCGTTGATTATTCGATTCGTTGAAAGTACGGTTTTGCCCCTCCTGATTTGCAATTTTTATTATCATCGACCATTATTACAATTTATGTTTTCTTCACTTCATATATAAACATAAATTTTAGTCTTAAAATGTGTGGTTAATGAAAATTAAAAATAGAGGGAAAAGATTGTGTGTGTACATTGTCGATGTTTGTTATTAGTACAAATGAAATACTATATATTTTTAATTTTAATATAATATTTAGTGGAGTGGGCGTGTTGTGGATGATAATCACAATATTAGTGAAGTTGGATGTTTGGTTTGGAGTGATGATTTGATAATATTTGATTAAGCTTAAAGCAAATGGTGGAAGGTTCTAATGGACTCCCAACTACACAAGAATAAGTAGAGATAAGAAATCAAGCGTGTGGATAGGAAAATATTTAGTGATACAAATTGTGTCAAAAATAATAATTTCTCAAAACATTTGACATTTTTATTTTACACAAAATTAAAGTTAATTTTGTTTTATTTTCATTTGTTTTTTTTTTTACATAATTACGTTACACTTTAATAATATTATTTATATAATCAACAAAAATATTTGAAGAAATCATTTAATTAATAATTAAGAAAATAAATAAAATAAAATGAGACAGAAAAATATTAATAGTAGGTGACGTTGTGTTTGAGCACTTAGACAACACGCAAATAGAAAAAATTAATGGTGGAGCCACACGTACAATTAAGAATGAATGAGGTGGCATCGACTTCATCCAATCTTGTTGCGTGGTGGGGTTGATGGTGTGGCGGAGGACGGCGGCGTCAGGCAACTTCTACATAAGATAGTGCATTAAATTGGGTAGGGACCTGACATTACCAAATCTACTTAAATAACGGTCTGGAAAAGTCGGTCTTCTTGCGAACTAGTAAAGGAAAAAAAAATGGCCCTCTTCTCTCCATTGCAAGATTCAATTTCCCTATTCACACTTTTTTCCTTTTTGTTTTAGTTATAATTTTGCCGCTTATATTATTTGATTTAATAAGCCTCTCTCCTTTCATAATCTTTCTTTTTGTTCTTATTCTTGTTGATGGACGAAGTAGTCGTTTGAATTTTTCCTTTTTTTTTTTTCAATGAAGAGGAAATAATTCTTTAATGGTGTATACATAATCAAATTATTTTTTTATGTATTTAAAAAAAAACTATAAAAAAAAGGTAAAAGAAGAGCTTAACTACAACATTTAAAACTTATAATTTTTTATTTAGAAGATTAGGAACTTCAAACTCTTAACTCAATGAAAGTAACATATAAGTTAATTTGTATAAAGAAAAATGCAATATGAAAAATATTGAATTAAAGTAGAAAAGGGGAGTTGTAGTATTGAATTAAAGAAAATGTATTCTTGATAAGTTCTTAATTTAATAAATTTTGATATTAGGCCTGAATTCAATAGGATGTATAATCCTGCACAATGAATAATAATAAGCTAAGAGGGTCAGACGTGTGTCTGGCAATGATCATCCGACACTCAAGTCAGTAATGGATCTGAATGATTTGGACTCGCTCTAAATCTTTAAAAAATGTATTTGAATAGTTTAAAGTTTTAGTGAGCGTACTCGAAAAGTGTAACATCACGTACTATTTATAATAGTTTTGGGAGCCACGTGGCACGTTGTGAGTGGTCCAAGTGGCAAAGCTTATAATGAACCTGACTTTCTAGTACGAGTCTTAATTTACCCTTGGGAGTCCAGATTTTACTAGGCCCATATTAGGTTGACCCGTATCAGTGGCCCCCTTTGTTCATAAGAGGATGAAGAATTCTACGAACTGAGTCATCTTTTTGAACAAAAATGTTGCTTTGCGGTTAGTGCTTCGTGTTTCTTCTTCAAAGGACATGCTTCGCACTCTCTTCTTTGAAGGACATGCTTCGCACCATCTTCTTCGAGATATGTGCTTCGCACCCTCTTCTTCGAGGTCTATGCTTCGCACCCTCTTCTTCGAAGTCTTATAAGCGAAGCCCAATATTACTTTATTCCACGTGTCTTGATTTTAATGGTAAAATACTGTAGCTTTGAATCTTCTTGTATACATGTGCATTTGTAAGAATTTGTAAATCCTTTTTACTGAATAAAATGAACTTATTTCCTTCATTACAGCCTTGCTTTCTTTTTCCTTTAAGTTTCGCTTTATTGCTCTTCCTATTCTTGCTCATGTTTTGCATGTTGTATATTGGTATCAGTGTAGCCTCCTTTGTACATAAGAGGATGAAGAATTTGAAGTTCTCACAAGAATGTCCCTTCGCCACCCTTGCTTCGCGCCCTTTTCTTTCGAAGGATGTACTTCGCAGCTTTTCTTCGAAGTCTCGTATGCAAAGTGTGAGATCACTTTACGACACGTGTCTTGCCTTTATTTAATAAATTCTGCCACGTGTCACGCATTAGATTTGCAACGGTCGAGAAGATGAAAGGTCTTTTAGAATATCTTTATATACCCCGCTCAGACCTGTCGCTTTCTTCTTTTTGACTTCTCTGCAAACTTCTTCTTCTTCGCCATTCTTCCTTCAAAAAACTCTTTTCTTCTTCGTGACTTTGCTTCAAAATCTGTTAAAATGGCCAGAAAAATGCCCAGTTTCTAAATCTCCCTCACTCCGTAGAGAGGAATTCATTGTTTCCACTTTAGCTCCTGCCTGGCGACAAATCATACCCAGATCCAAAGTGAACTGGGAAGTTGTTCAGCCCAATCTATACCATATTTCCTCAGTTTTCACTCTTACTTTTCCTTTTCTGGATCATCATATCTTTCACGATGATCCTGCTTTAAATATCTCCGTTAGTCAGAGGGATTATGTCATTTTCTACGACCAGATGACACGAGGCCTTCTTCTTCCTCCATCTGACTTTTTTTGTAGAGTGTTTAAGCACTTTAGTGTTCTTCCGTTCACACTCACCCCCAGCTCAATCCTGGACATCCATGGGTTTGAGGTACTATGTTATAGCTTGGGGATCCACACTCCCTCGGTGGAGTTATTTAAACTTTTCTATCAGTGTTCTTCTAGCCAAGGGGACATAGGAGTCTTTATGTCCTCAGGGAGGCTAAATAGGAAGCTCCTCGCTTCCAAAACAAATAAAGCTGACGAATGGAAGCGTCGGTTTTTTAGCCTTCACTACACCGGTGACGATGAAGAGGGACTTGGATTTGACGACGACTATCGCAAACCCCACAAGATCCTAGCCAAACACCACCCCCCCCCCCTAATCGAGGAGGACAAAAGGCATCTTGCATTGTTAATCAACATTGAGGGGTTAATTAATTTAGAAAAATTATGGCGAAGCAACTTCATTCTTGACAGGGATGGGCGGCATATCGTGCCTACTTGCATTGAAGCCCTACTTGGTAAGCTTTCAAAACAAATACCATTTTAATAGTGATATTCCTTGCATGCCTTCTAACCCTTGCACTTTTTATGCAAAAAAACCCTTGAAGCCGGTCAATGAAGTCCTATGGCTAATGCTTGGAATGGGTAATCCTGAGGATAGGGCTCAGGTGCTAATTCCTCAATTGACGTCTGTGGTTCCAGTACAAGACCTTGAAATGGGGCAACTTCATCCTCGCACAAAGAGAGAAGTCCAGAAGGCCATATTCCGCCTTCACTTGAGGGAAGTCAACTTCCCTCACCTGTCTTATTATTATCTGGACATGCCTGAGTCGAGGAATAAAGAGACTGCTACCAAGGCTTCGAAGGAGCATCCTCAGGCTCCACCTTGCTCCTCTCTAAAGCGCAAGGCCCTGAATCAGGAAGAGGACAAGGAACATCCTAGCATTAAGGTGGCAAGCCTAAATTGGGGAAGGCTCCCAAGTCACCAGTTTTGAAGATTAGGCCCCCAAGGCCTGCCCCAACTGCTTCTCCTGCATCTACACCGACCGTCGAGGCTGTAGCGACAACTTTGCCATCCTCCTCCACTCA
>CAOJBK013772921.1:0-12587 GCA_948294925.1 Codiaeum variegatum
ATCACTTCTAGGGTAAAAACCCTTGAGTGGAAAGTAAATAATAAAATTATACAATCTGAATATCCACCTAAACAACATTGTGTTTTTAAATATGGTAATTCAGAAGCCATAGATTCACCAATTAAAATTCCTGAAGAAAATGATGATGATAGACGTATTCTTGAACAAAATAATTATACTAATGTTTATCTTTAGGCTATAGGAAACCAATTGGGCCGTATAGAGAAAACTATCCAAAATGAGCCCATAGTCCAAAGGTCCACTGAATTAAAACTTAAAACCCTTATTTTTACTCCTTATCAGGTCTTAAAGCCCAATCTTGAACAGTTTAGGGCCCAGAACCTAGATTTTGTTAAGGCCATTAAAGATCAATTAAGTAAAATAGAATCCACTCCTGATTCATATAAAGTTGTTCCAGAAAGCCCTTTAAGATCAGGAACAATAGGTGTTCTTGAGAAAGATATCAAATCTAACTCAGAACATGAGGATAGTTGCTGCTCTTCATTAAATGGTGAAGTAGAAGCCTTTAAAGAATTGGATATACCACAAGTTAATCCCATAATAAATTATCAAGATATAATTCCTATAGCCCTTGATTTAGGTTTAGAATAGAGACCTATGGATTTAAATCAGTTTACGTATAATGCCACCACCATATATGAATGGAACATTGATAATTTAACTTATTATAAAATACATGGTATTTTGCAGCAAATGACTATGGCTGCAAATGCTTATAGAACCCAAATAAGAACAGGAGATAGAGCAATAGCTGAGTTCCTTATAGCAAGTTTTATTGGCCAACTAAGAGGATGGTGGGATAGATATTTAAGTGAGCAAGAAAAACTTGAAGTTCTAAATTCTATAAAAACTACTGAGGATAGTACTCCTATTTTAGACCAAAAGGTCTTACTCAAGAGGATGCAGCTACAACTCTTATATTAACTATTTATTTACATTATATGGGAGATCTTACTCATATTAAAGATAAAAATGCTGAATTACTTAGTAATCTAAGATGTAAAAAACTAAGTGACTTCCAGCTTTATAAAAATACCTTCCTAACCAGAATTATGCTAAGGGATGATTCAAACCAACCCTTCTGGAAAGAAAAGTTCTTAGCTGGTTTACCCACTTTATTGGAGAAAAGGTTAGGAATAATATTAAACAAGATTATGGTAACCTATACCTTATGATAATCTGACTTATAGTTTATTAATCAATATAATTTAGAAAGAAGGTTTGAAGATTTGTCAAGATCTAAAATTACATAGAACCTTAAAATGGGAATTTAAAAAGACTAGATCTGAATTAGGGACTTTCTGTCAATAATTTGATTATAATACTTATAATTCTAGCAAAACAAATTGTAATGGTACTTGTAGCAAAAATCCTAAAAAATTTATCAAAAAATCCTATAGAAAACCAAACAAAGACAAATATTATAAAACACCCAAGAAATTCAGAAAATTCAGAAAAAGATCTAATAAACCTACAGCAAATAAAAACTATAAATCTTATAAAGACTTGGCTTGTTATAATTGTGGAAAAAATGGTTATACCCAAAGATTTTGTAAATTTAATAAAAAATTAAAAGAAATAAATTTGGAACAATCTGTTTTAGAAAAAATCTATAAACTTTATATCCATTCTTAAACTAAAGTATTTGAGGAAGAAAATCAGGTTGATGAAATTAACTGTTCTTTAGAAGACTCTGATTTTTCCTCTAATACTAGTAAGTCTATAAATATTATAACTAAAGAACAAGAAACAATTCTAGAAACTATTAAACATCTAAATAATTCTGATTTACAAAAAGAATATTTAGATAAATTATTAGTTTCACTTAAAAATAAAACCCCTGTTCTTCCAGAAATTACTCTAAATATATATGATTTAAATAATATATTAAATAAAAATTAAAATCGCATTCTTCTAATAAAATGTCAATCTCTCATTTATATGATGAAATAAAATTAGTAAAATTAGAATTAAAAGAGTTAAAAGATAAACATAATAAATATTCTCAATTAATAAAAACGCTTTTGCATAATAAAGCATCTTCTTCCTCATCTGAAGAAGAAGAGGATATGGATATAGAAGAAGGAACTTCTAAAAAGGATAATAATTTCATAAATATTTTACATGAAGTTACCTCAAGAAAATATTTAATAAAAGTAACATTATTATTCTCTAAAGATTATAAGATTGATATTGTTGCACTTTTCAATACTGGTATAGATCTAAATTGCATAAAATCAAGTTTAGTTCCAAAAAGATTTCATTTGGAAAAAAAAATTAACTATAGCTAACAAGTCCAAATTAAAGATTAAAGAAAAAACTGAAATATCCATTATTAAAGATGATATTGCTTAAAAAAATATCTTTATTCTTTCAGATAATATCCATCAATTTTTTATTATTGGAACACCTTTTATAAATTTAATTACTCCTTATAAACTACTGATGATGCAATAATATTTAAAGTACGGAAATAAAAAATTAGTTTACCCTTTGTGGAAAGATCCTATAAGAAAAATATAAACTTGCTAAAAGCCCATTCTATATATACATATCAAATAAATGCAATTATAAAATCTAAAAATTTCCACTTATATAGTTTAAAACAAGATCTCCATTTTAGCAAGTTCACAGGATAATTAAATACTGATCATATCAAAAGTAAAATTGAACAAATTAAAGATCTTATTGAAAAAGAGATTTGTGCTTATCTTCCCAATGCTTTTTGGAATAGAAAAAAGCATATTGTCGATCTTCCTTATGAAAATAATTTTACTTATAATATGATACCCAATAAAGCCCAAAGTATCCAAATGAATTTTGATATGAGAGCCTATTGTGAGAAAGAAATCCAAGACTTGGAATCCAAGGGCCTTATCAGTAAAACTAGAAGCCCTTGGTCTTGTGCCGCTTTTTATGTAAACAAGGCTTCTGAAATTGAAAGAGGTGTCCCAAGATTGGTTATAAATTATAAACCTTTAAATAAAGCCTTAAGATGGATTAGGTATCCTATTCCTAGTAAAAGAAATTTATTAAACAAACTTAGTAAAGCATTTATATTTTCAAAATTTGATAGGAAGTCTAGTTTTTGACAAATCCAAATTAAGTCAGAAGCTAGGTATAAAACAACCTTTACTGTACTTTTTAGCCAATACCAGTGGAATCTTATGCCATTTGGTCTTAAAAATGGTCCTTCTGAATTTCAAAAAATTATGAATGATATTTTTAACCCTTACAGCCATTTTTGTATAGTTTATATAGATGATGTTCTTATTTTTTCTTACTCGATAGAAGAACATTTTAAGCACTTAAAAACTTTCCTTATGATCACTAAACACAATGGCTTGGTTGTTTCTAAATCTAAAGTATCTTTATTTCAAACAAAAATTAGATTTCTTGGCCATAATATTACATTAGGAACTTTAACATCTATTGATAGAGCTTTATAATTTGCTGATAAATTCCCTAATAAAATCCTTGATAAAAATCAACTTTAGAGATTCTTTGGAAGCCTGAATTATGTTATAGATTTTTATCCCAATTTGAATAAAAAATTAAAGCATCTTCATGATAGACTTAAGAAATTCCCCACCACACCTCACTTCCCCCAGTCTGATAACCACACAGCTTTAGTAAAATCAATTAACTCCTTAGTGAAAGATATTCCTAGCTTGCATATAGCTGATCGTTCTCTTCCTAAAATTGTTGAAATTGATGCCTCTGACCTTGGTTATGGGGGTATCCTAAAACAAATTTATAATAATAAAGAAGTTATTATTCAATATACTCCGAGTCATTGGAACCTAACTCAAAGTAATTATAGTACTATTAAAAAGGAAATATTAAGCATTATTTTGTGCATTACTAAATTTCAATATGATTTATTAAATAAAAAATTTTTACTTCGTATTGATTGTAAATCTGCTAAAGAAATTTTACAAAAAGATGTTAAAAACTTGGCAACAAAACATATTTTTGCTAGATAGCAAGCTATTTTATCAATATTTGATTTTGTTATTGAATTTATAAAAGGGGATAAAAATAGTATTCCTGATTTCCTAACCAGAGAGTTCATCCAAAACAGGAACAATGCCTAGAAAATCTAAGGATAAAGAAAAAGCCCAAAAGGCCCCTGATAGCCCTAAAACCCAAAAGCCTTCCTCCAAAGAGGAAAGAATTACTATATCATCTATAGAGCCAATTAAATCATAGGCCGATATAGCATAAAAAGAAGATGCTAAACAAGGCCAAATAAAGCTTTGGATTGCAGAATTAAATAAAGACCTAAAAATTAAAGAAGCAGTCCAATCAAGACTTGCTGGGCCTCCATCCCAGCCAGGTAAAGCCCTTGTCCCTTTTAAAAATCTAGAGATAGGAGATTCTTCTTTCTCCTCTAAAACCCTATCTCGAGCTTTTGTAAAACCAGAGGCAAGTTTTCAAAATCCCTTGTCTCAAAATAAAAATTTTAAAACTGACAGATCATATTGGTTTGTCAAAAATTTTTATAAAATTTTTTTTGATCTTGAGGAAGGTTTTCCTTCAAAAGATCCTATTGATATAGCTAAAGCCCTTTTTCCAGAAGGATGGTTTTCTATTCCTCTGGATTTAACTAAAACCCATGAGTACTATTTGGCTATTCTTGAAGTCACAAACTCTGTTAAAATCAAACATAATTATACTAATGATAAAACCAGTCTAGCTTACTCCTCTTGCCAAATAGAAAATATAATCCATCCTATTCAATAGGAAAACCCTCTTCATAAAGTCTGCCCTTTTAAAACTGAATTTCATTATAGAATAAAATTTTGTGCTATCTACTCTTATTGGGATTATGTCCAGGCATGGCACAAAGCCTTCTTTAGCCAAAATAAAACCTTCACCCATTCATGGTTATTTTACTTTGACACTAATATAGACACCTCCCATCTCCCTTTCTAGTTTATAAATTGGTGGAATAACTTTGGTTCCTCCTTTGAAATCCTTCCACCTGATATTTGTGAATTATATAACTTCTTTAAAGCTAATTTTAAAGAAATTACCCCTTATGAGCACCACTACCCTCCTCTATTATCATTATGTTCAAAGTTTTATTTCCCTTGGGTATTCTAATGGTTCTTTGATTATGAATGTATTACAAACTTCCCCTGTAAATTTCTAGTTAGAAAATTTAAAATAAAATGGTGGAGTTCATTTAATAATAAAACTGATAAAACTGATATCCAAGCCTATATTAGTAAAGCCTCTCTAAAGGTCACTAATAACCTAACCCCTGAATAGACCCTGTTCTTTTCTAAAAAAGCCCAAGCCCAAGCTAGACTAGCAGTAGCTAAAACAAAAGATGAGTATCTGGCCATTATGCAAGAATTAGTGGATGCAAAATCCACAGCAAAAGACCAAAGTATAGCCTCTTCCTCTAAATCCCATAAGAAAAAGAAAGTTATTTCTTCTTCTTCATCATCTTCATCATCTTCCTTTTCAATATCATCATCATCATCCTCATCATTATCATTTGAGCAGTCTTACTCATCTAATACAGATTATGCTTAAAGTAATGAAGATAATTGCCATAATATACTTCCCCCAATAAAAAATAAAGAGAAAAAGATAAAAGATAAAAAAGAAAAGAAAAAAGAAAAGGAAGAAAAAAGAAAAGGAAGAAAAAAGAAAAGAAAAAATAAAAAATAAAGTCCTACTGATCAAATTAAAAGAAAAGAATAAAAAATAAAGTCCTACTGATCAAATTAGTTGATCAAGCAAAAATTAAGGAGTATAGGATTCCTTCTTGTGGGCTATCCCACAAGAATAAATTTCAAGTTGTTTACCACAACATGATAAAGCTGAAGATTCCTAAAGATCACGTGGGCCATCCCACATGAATAAAGCTGTCTGCCACAACATAATAAAGTTGAAGTTTCTTAAAGATCCTATGGGCCAACCCATGTGAATAAAATAAAGCTGTCTGCCTCAACAACTCCGGAGGTCCCCTTCAACATTATTGGTCCTCTTCAGACATTATTGAAGGACACTTAAGTAATTTGTATAGTCTTTCTCCTTCCATATAAAGAGACTAAGTACATTTGTATAATCAGGTTACATTTTTGGAGACTCTTAACCCTTAGAGAATCCAAACACTCTTATAACCCAAACATTCTCATAGCCAAACACTGTTTATAGCTCCTCATTTTAAAACACTATTCATATCTCCATTTTCTTAAAACCTTTTGAAGTTTTATATATATATATATAAATAGATATATTACCCCATATTCTTGGCCGTTTTCATGTTAAATTGCATTTGATTTCCTTATTTTAGAGTGTTTTTAGTTCTTTTAGGAATCAGCCAAGGATAGATGCTGTGTAGTCACATGGAAGGGTTTTGGTACAAAAGTCGAGACAAAGGAGCAAATTAGAAAATTCAAAACCTTCTCACAAGTGGTCTCATGGACCATAAAGGCATATGTGAGAAGAGCCTTAAGATCCTGCCACAAAACAATAAAATAGAAGGGGAAGTAGTAGCTTAAGGACCCTGCTCATGCTCAAGCTCACAGACCATGAAAGCACTTGTGAGAAGGCCACTTAAGCTTCTGCCATTTTAAGTGCAATGATGGGATTTTGTTTCAAAAATATGCATGGGTGGTCACATAGACCGTGAAGGCACCGATGTGGAACTTAGAAAAGTGACTATTTAAGGCATTTTCCCACTAAAACGAAAGGATCTTGGATCTTAGAACCCCTAGAAGGTTCACCAAACCCTAAGAGCCATCAAGACCATTAAAAAGCATAGACGAAGAGAGGAAAACAAAGGTGAAGACCATTTTTCATCATAGTTTAAGTAAGAACTTCAAGGATTGAAGAGGATTTTCTTAGATTCAACATGGGTTTCCTAAATTTTTCTTCTTCTTTATTTTCTGGTTTATTCCTTATCATTATGAGTTAAACTTTCTAATGTATATCTAAATTAGACAAACTTTACTTTGTTTGTATGGGTTAAATAACTTATTACTCAATGAAAGTTATCTCTTTTACCAGTTTGCGTCTTTGATTTAAATTTGTTAACTTTACTTATAATAGCATGCTTACTTATATTGTTTGGTTATTCTTTCTTTACTAAAGATAAAAAGATTGAACCTTGAACTCTCATCAGCATATAGGGTTACTGTGATTACAAGAGATAGATTCATAAATTCCTAGGGTTTTTATCTATTCCATGTTCTTCATGCTTTTTCTAATTGAATGAGTTTGATAAGAGATTCCTTGTCTGTTACTTTGAAATTAGGGATTTAGTCACTTGAAAAAAGGGCTTTATCTATTTGTGTGGAATACCTAAATGGCATTTGGAAGAAAGTTTCATTGACTTGTGAACCCTCATTTCTGCACATTTACATCCAAGCCAAATGGATCTGACCTACTCAAATCAGACTTTAAACGAGCCTAGAAAACCCAAAAAATGGAATTGGATCGAATTGAACCAGACCTAGAAAATTGAGCCTAGAAACGTCTAGGCCTAAAATAACAACGCACGCGTAAACGACTGTATGCATGTGTAACAACCTTTACACATGTATAACGGCCAACACAGATGCGTAGAGTATGTTACGCATGCGCCAATAAGTTTTTTAGGGTTTCTGACATGATTCCCTATAAATTCAACCCTTCAAAATAGACCCGGGTTTCAAAATTTTTACAAATTTTCTCAGACTTACAGATGACCCTTTTATGCTATTTCGTTACACCTTAAGCCACTAAAAAAACACTTCTAGCCTCCTAGATACAGATATCAGACCACATACACATGGTATTCAAGTCGTTCAGACGATTAGTTTATTCGATCAACATTCTGTTCAGTTCATTCCAGTCCACTTCAGACACATATTTAGCACTGTCCAAACACAACTTGCTCCCGCTTTATCAAACCGTCAGACCCTTGAGTCCCTAAGTCTCGCAAATAGGTAAATACGATATAGTATAACTCTTCCTTTCAATTAACAATTATTTTCAAGCCCTTTAATTCGAACCTGAGGCATGTTTTTTAGAACAATCATTTAAGCCCTTTAATTCTGATTTAAGGCAACTGTTATAAAATATGTTTTCATAATTAAAATCCAACAAACCCTAAAATCAATTTAGGTATACACACTCAAAAATTAATTTTCTTTAATCAAGTTTCGGAATTGATTGAAAACTTATTCGGTTAATTATTTTTATAAAACTAAAATTAATTAGCTACTGACACAGTCAAACCACCCCATTGTTACCAGAGCAACCCCTTCGCGAGAAGGGAGAACGATGTGGGGTTTGATTCCCATTCAATGGGATACGCTGATAAGCCTTTCCCAATTGGGTAGAACATTGATATATTTTCTAAAATGGAGTTTATAATAAAAGGTTTCTTAATCACCTAAGATAAACATATTTTCTTAAAGGTTAAGTGGTGACTCTAAACACCTCATACACAATGTGCACTCTAACGGACACATGTGGATGCACAAATGCAGAAACCCGACCACAATCTGCTACACCTTGAAAGCAAATTCTGAAAGGTTTCCTCTAGCCCTCAAAGCCCTCATAGTGCTCTTCGGGGAAAATCCTGTGGGCCATTCGGGTGGGGCCTCTCAACTGGCCACTCCACTGGAGACGTTTGGTAAACTAACCAAAAACTAAGTGGATTATTTTCTTAAAACAATATTTTGGCTCGAAACCATATGAATGTAAGTTTCATTCATCATTTCCTATGCTCCTTTATACTAGGAAAACTCAGATAGAGAGTAGCATCAAATGAGCTTCATTCCTTAGGACTGCTTCGCCAATAGCAAAATCATCCAACTGCAGGGCGCCCCAATTGATCCTTTCAGTTGGAATAATGAGGTACATATAGTCATTTGATCCACCTGAGTCTACTTGGTTCTTGTGGTTAAGTGTGTCGATACCTCTAGCCGATGGGGAACCTTTAAACCACCAAGCTTTCATGTAATGATTATAGTTAACTTTAGGTCCCATATACCCTAATGAACTCTATATTACTGTCATTATGAAGCCTTTTTCATTTATGCATACATGCATGCACCACTATATCTAAAATACTGGAGTTGGACAAAGTACACTATTCTAGATAAAAATTAAATCTTTCAAAACACCTACCTTTCTTTTCACCTGCCTGCAACTTGCTTTATCCTTTCATTTTCAAAAGCTGATACTCTGTTTTCTTTCCCTTTTAAAAGGTCACCATGTCTGTTGGAGATATCCCACCTACTGACACTACTACGATATCACTACTACTGGTGCTCCCATTGCTGCTGCTACACCTACACCAACTAACCTTACTGGCATGCTTGCCGCCTTCATGCAAAGACAAGAAGAGTCTATGAAGGTTCAACAAGAAACTCTTTCTGCAATGATGCAAAGCTAGGGACAAACCATTCTGGGTAAAGTTCATACAATGCTAAGTCAAGGTGGGATCTAGCCCACTAATCATGCTTCCGCTACTGCTGACATTCTAGTTGATGAGTTCATCATCCTGAATCCACAATCTAGCCTTGGAAATAGTACCCCAATCAGCACTGTTGTGGATCCTTTCCCAAAAGGGGTTGAAGAGCATCCACTCATCAAAACCATGACAAAAAAGTATCAAGAAATGGAAAAGGACCTACAAGCCCTGAAAAACAAAGAGAATGTCCTGGATGTGAAGGCACTAAGTCCCTTCCCCCATGCAAGGCTTCCTTCTAAGTTCCAAATGCCACACTTTGGAAAATTTAAGGGCACCTCTTATCCTAAGACACATCTAAGAATTTATGATGGCACAGTCCATCCTCTGGGAGTGGAAGGCGATCTCTTTGCTTAGCTCTTTCAATAGTCACATACTGGTGCGACTCTGACCTTGTTTGTACAGTGAGAGGATTCTAAGAAATAGACTTGGAAGTCCATCTATGATTCCTTTATGAAACAATACTCATATAACCAAGAGGTTGATATTAAGAGAAGAGATCTCGAAACTACCAAGCAATAGCCCAATGAGACTTTCTCAGCCTTTTTTTCTATATGGAGGGAGAAAGCTTCTCAAATGGTTAACAGACATATAACCATCAAAGACTATTGAAGGGATTAATTCCTATAAATTAAGGAAGATTGAGGATAAACAACTAATTTTGAGCAGATTGACATAATTGTTAAGAACCTATTGCCTGTGTGTTTGAGATAGAATGATAACACAACATTTTTCTTATTTCAAAGCCATAGTTTCTGTTGGTACACACCTAGAAGATGAGATTGAAACTGGTCTCATTAAGGATGACTCTCAGGCCTCAAGACACTCCAGATACAACGAAGGGAATTCACCAACCTAAAGGGACTAAACTACCTCTTAAGACAATGCCTGGATAAGAATGTCTTCAATCCATTAAAGCCTAAACCAATTCCTAATTCTCTACCAAAGAATTTAAATATCAATGAAACTTGTGATTATCACCAAGGGACAAGCCATAAAACTCATGATTGTAAGGCCCTTCACCACAAAATTCAAGATCTCTTTGATGCTAAAGATCTCCTGCTGCCTGATGTCAATATTGGCACTAATCCTCTCTTTGAGCGCAATGTCAATTCCATATTAAATGAATTCAATAAGGGTGATTCAGCAGATCTCATCAATGATGCCATGCCTCTGAGTAATTAACATTATACTAGAGATAACCAATCTTCCTTAGAAAGATCACTTCCCCCAAATTGCTTATCTTTAATTGGCCAAACTTCCTTAGGGCAATCAATTCCAAATGATTACTACTGAGTTATATAGATTTGAGGCATTTGGGCTAAGAGATAGACTCCAGAACTAGTAATGGCTGCATAACTCAATCTGCTGTTACTACTTCATCTTCGAGTCAACCAGTGGCTCAACTAGGGGAACTCCTAAACTTGACGAGGATCCCATTTTGAAACAATTAAAGAAGACACAAGCCAACATTTTTATATGAAATTTACTCATGTCTTCTTATCCTCATCTCCAGGCTCTTTGTAAGGTGTTGAGCTAGACTCAGACATCTCTGGATATCTCTTCCGAGACTCTAGTTGCATCAATCACCAGTTCCACCAAGGGACCCTCCATCACTTTCTCTGATAATGAGATCCCACCTAGGGGAACACATAATGATGTTTTGTACATCACCATTATCATAAGGGAGAAAACTATCCCTATGACTATAGTTGATAATGGGTCTGCATTGAATGTTTTCCCTCTAAAAGTTGCAAGCTGCTTGGGGTTGACTACCACTAATTTCACCCCCACTGATCAAATTGTAAGGGCATATGACAACTTAATAAGAGAAGTTCTATGAGAGGCTATACTGACTGTCACTATAGGTCCCACCACCTTCAAAATACCATTTCAAGTCATAGATGTATCATTTTGCTTTAACCTGCTTCTGGGTAGGCCTTGGATCCATTAGGCAAAAGCTGTGCCATCTACTCTACATAAGAGAATCAAATTCCCCCTGAAAGGTGGCATTGTCATTGTTAAAGTTGATTTGTCTGGAAAATGAGAAGTCTTAGACACTATTTCCATTTTGGAGATTTAACCCGAGTTGTCGACATATCCTTTATCCAGCTTCTCGTTTGTTTAGTTCATTCATATTCCAGAGAATCTAAAAGAACCACTTGCCCTGGATTTCAATCCTTATTGTAATCTGGTGATTGGAGGCATCCTGAAGCATATGGCCTATTTTCCTAGTATGGGTTTGGGAAAAAACCAACAAGGAGTTGATTCCTTTAATGAAATCAAGTTTTCCACTCCTCCCTTCACTAATGACAAGGTTGAGGAAGAGAAAGCTAAAGCCAGAAAGAACTTGGCAATCACAAAACAAGGGGGTGAAGTTGACATCTATCTGAGGCTCTATTTTAGAACACTCAATGGCTATTTTATCAAGAAGGGAGAGAGAGTTCCTTAGTGTGCTTTCCCAGAGCCAAGGATTTTCCCTGTCATTAGTACAAGAATTCTTAGATTCAAGCTATTTTCTTATGTGAAACTAACTGTTCAGGATCACTAACTCATATATTACTTAGACGATGACTATGAAGAGAACATAGAAGCAAGTCTCTTTGGCTACATAGCTGTTCTCACTGATAAAGAGGAGAAATCTGACCTCTCTGCCCTATCAAGCCTACCAATGGAAAGTTAAAGAACTGGAACTTCGACAAGAGTCCCTTTGAAGCTGCTGAACCTGAGCTTAGTTCTAAATATGCGTTTAAGTCAACTACTAGTTATGAGTCCTCTTCTTTTGAGTCTGATGATGATGTAAAAGGTTCATTAGGTTTAACTATGAATATGTTGTAACTGTGGACCTTTCTCCTATTTCAATTAATAAGACATCTAAATTTTCTTATTACGAGCCTGTTTCGTTGTTTTCTTTTGCTATTCTAGTTAATGTATCTGACCTCAAACAAATAGAAAATGAGAATGAAATAAAAGATGCAGTTAAAGAGCCCATAAATAATGGCACTATGACATGCCTAAAAACACATACGTTGCATTTGTTTGCTCAAACAAACAGGACACCGAATTTGCAATCAGAAGATTTAAA
>CAOJBK013773488.1:0-18567 GCA_948294925.1 Codiaeum variegatum
GCCCCTTCGACAAATTCTTGAAAGCAGCTGGATGCTAAACATGTAACTCGATCAACATTTGTCTATATACTATAATGTCTTCTTTATTTTTCTTCCTTTTCCTTTATTTAATTTTTTCTTCCCAATTCTTTGTGATGGGGAATTCATTAGTTTAGCATTAATCATAAAATAATAGGGGGTTTTGCATTTTGTCCAGGAATAGGAGAGGTGGTTTCCTTGGAATGTTGGTTTCGACAGTCATTGCATTGTTTTTGAATTTTTTTTTTGGAAGATTTATAATATGTTGTAGATATTTATATAAGATAAACATTTGTTGATTTGTATGTTGATTTTCCAATATGTTAGTGAATGTTTATGTAAAATGGTCATGAGACGTATGTTTCTTTTCTAACATAAGAAAAATTTAATGGGTTATTGGATTTGCACTCTTTGTAAATGTACAGTACTCTACTATTAGTCGAATTGAAAAATATTCGTAATAAACATTTCCGATACTAATTCTGATTCAAGACGTGCACGAATTCCACTTCCCTAAAAGGCAATATTTATATTTAATTTGCTTTTAGGACATGATGAAGAGTCTGGTTGCACTTAGTTTTGTGAAATCAAAAGAAAGAAAAGTATTAGCAATTTTGAGAAATTAGGCTCGATTCTCTTTAACTGATTTTTACTGAACTGAAATTATTTTTATTTATTATTTTTATTAAATTAATTTTTACTGATTAAAATTAATTTTTATTAATTATAATTAATTTTAAGAGTTTTTTTAGACCTTTTTTTTTATTATTTTTGTTGATAAAAACTAATTTTTACTTAATTTATTTTTATTGAATTTATTTTTACTGATTAAAATTGATTTTTATTTATTATTTATTTTTTTAAATTGAAAAGAACAAGGTCTTAGAAATCTGCAGTAGAATAAGAAGACGTATATTTATAAGCCTTCAAGAGATGTAATTTAATAATAGGTAGCTAATATTTATAATTCTATATTTTTGGATTCCAACCTTAAAGGAAAGTATGAGATGAAATAATGATTTGGATAATAGTCTATCTTGTTTTTAAATTTATATTTATAAAGATATTGGCACCTTTTTTGAAAAGTGTTATAAAGTGTCGAGAATAAGAAAAGAGAAGAATTGGAAAGAGAACAATTATATGCCATACTTAATTGTTCATGCATTACAAGGTATATCATGCATATATGAAAGTCTATTTTCAATTGAAATCATACTTTTCTTAAGCCAAACTATTTATAAAATTGGAAAACATTTTTCTAAATAAATATTTTTATCAAATCACGAATCCCTGAACCCAACTATGGTTCGAGGGTCAGCTTTTTCTAAATTGGATAAATAATCAAAATTTCTTGAAATTGGAGTTTGACAAAATGATTTCTTAATCACTTAAGAAAAAATAATTTTCTTAAAGATTAAGTGGCGACTCTAAACACATCACACATGCACCCCAATGAATACATGTAGAGTATATAAATGTGGGACTTGTCCACAATCGTTACACCATGCGCAATTTGACCCCATGGTCGATTTCCTTGACTCATAAACTCGAAGTCACGTTGGGGAATCTCACGGGCTCAGATGAGGCCTCACAATTGGCGACTCCACTGGGGACATTTGGAACCTTGTAAACTAAGCAGATTATTTTCTAGATAAAAACAAAATTTGGCTTAAGACTGTATGGATGTAAGTTTCATATATCACTTAACATGCTCCCTTATTCTAGGAAAACTCGGATAGAAAGTAACATCAAGTGAGCTTCATTCCTTAGGACTGCTTTACCGATAGTGAAATCATCTAACTCTAAGGCATACCATCCAATCCTTTTGGTGGGATAACGAGGTTGCACGTAGCCATTGGACCCACGCGAACCTCTTTGGTTCACATGTGATTAGGTATGCCGCACCTTTAGTTGCTGGAGAACTTTTAAATCACCAAGCTCTCATGTAATAATTAGTGTAGTCCCTAGGGCCCATGTACCCTAAAAGACTCTAATTATAACTATCATCATGAAACCTTTTTCATTCATGAATACATACATACATGCATCACTACATCCAAAATGAAATTGGACTAAGTGAACTGTTCCAGACCAAGTTCTCCAAAAATCTACCTTTTTCCCATACCAACCTGACTGCTAGCGGCCTATTTTCAAAAAGCAGATACCTACCTTTTCTTTGTCCAAAGGTTAACATGTCGAACTTGGAAGGCAACAACACCCTCAACCCTACTATTGATGTTGATGCCACTGCACCTAATGCCATTGTCATTGCTCCAAATGCTCCACCTATTGACATCGCCTCCATGATTGCTGAAATCCTGAAAAAGTAAGACGAGGCCATGAAAACACAACAATAGACCATTTCTTCTATGATGCAAGCACAAGATCAGACCATCCTGAGTAAAATGCATGTTATGTTAGCTCAAGTTGGGGTCCAACCTACTAATCATGCTTCAACCTGTGAACCCTTAATTTTGCACCTCCATAATCGTACCATTAAATCCCTAAATTTTGCAAGGTAAATTTTTCAAGGAAAAAAGCCCTAGTTCTTACACCATTAAATTTGGCTCATCAATACGAGTCCAACAGTTCAAATCACAACTAAATTGGACTCCAAATGGGCTTGAAATTGCAAAAATACCAAAATTGGGTTAAATCAAACCGAACCGACCCAAATCTACCCACCAACGCATGCTTTTGTGGAAAACACATGCATTTGGCCCCAATTGCACGCGTTTGACCCAGACGCATGAGTCTCACTTACGACTTTTCCGACATGATTTTTCTATAAATTCGACCCTCCGGATCCCTTTTCAAACATGTTTTCAAACACATTTTCAAACACCGAACCTCTGCTTAAATACTTTTTCGAACTGTTTTCTACGCCAAAACTTTGCCGAAAAATCTCCAAAACACCAAAATTAAGCCTGAAATACCCAATCTTCTGCATTCCAATCAGACATTCAGTTCTCAATTCCTAAGTCACATTTCATATAGTGCACAAACAAACTTCTCCAAACACAATGGAGACCCATTCAGGTTTCATCAAACCTTTAGAAAATCCACTTCTAAAGTCCCGCATTCCGAAGGTAAAAATAGTAGAGCATTTATATTTCCTTGGTTCTGAATTAAGCCCTAAACCTGACTTGGCATTTTCATGACATCGAACTTTATTTTTTTTTTGAAATGATTAAATCAAAGCCCTAAAATTGACTAGGCCATAATACATTAATCAAAATTAACTTTTAATCAAATACTAAATTGGTTAAAGTCTTTTGGGTTAATTTTTTTTAACAATAAAATGAATTAGCTTCTGAATACACAACCAACCATCAACTTTTTTTTCAGAACAACCCTACCCTTCGCGAGAAGGGAGAACGACGTGGGGTTTGATTCCCATTCAAAGGGATACACCGACAATTCTGTTGATAAGGCTTCAACTCCAAAATCCATTTTTCTTTACTTTTTACTTTTATTATTATTGTTATTATTATTTGTTCCTTTTTTCGTATTGTTACCATAGTTTTTCATTGTTCATAGTTATTTCTATACGTGATTATAATTAATTTAGGGAATGTGTGCCTTTTCTAGATCCTTGTAGACCGGAGAAAGGATCCCATGTATATGTTCAGATTTTAAATGTAATTATTTTATCATTTTTATATGTGTGCCTTCCCTAGAACCCAAATCGGGCTAGATGAAGGACTTGTTTACTTTTTCACTTTTATCATTTTTCATTTAATTCTAGCATGCATATTATTAATCTGTCCATGCATCATATTTTCC
Source organism: Codiaeum variegatum (assembly GCA_948294925.1). NCBI lineage: Eukaryota > Viridiplantae > Streptophyta > Magnoliopsida > Malpighiales > Euphorbiaceae > Codiaeum > Codiaeum variegatum. Next base: position 3,805 of record CAOJBK013773488.1, read on the forward strand.
AAGAAATATCTGTTGATGTATCATGTGATATGCCATGCATACACGAAAATCACTTTTTTAAAATCGAAACTATACTTTTCTTAAGCCAAACTGTTTAGTAAATTGAAAAACCTTTTTCTGAATAAATGTATTTATCAAATCACAAATCCCTAAACCCAACTATGGTTCGAGGGCCATCCTTTTCTAATTGGGTAAAATAATCAGATTTTCCTAAAAATGGAGTTTACAAAAATAGTTTCTTAATCACCTAAAAAGAAACTGTTTTCTTAAAGATTAAGTGGCGACTCAATCACATCACACGTGCACACCAATGAACACAAGTGAAGTGTACAAATTTGGGATTTGCCCATAACCGCGATGCCATGTGCAATTTGATCCCTCATGGTCGGTTTCCTTGAGTCATAAACTCGAAGGAGCATTGCGAAATTTCGCGGGTTTCAGACGGAGCCTCACTCCACCTCTTCCAACTCTAGAAAGGAGACTTCAGCTAATGAAGTTATTGTCCTGAATCCACCAACTGGCTGAGAAAACAGCACCCCAGCTACCCCTATTGTGGATTCTTTCCCAAAGGAGGCCCAAGATCACCTACTCCTTAAGACTATGGCTGAGAAATATGAGGAAATGGAAAAGATACTTAAGGCCCTGAAAAAGAAAGAGAATGTCAATGATGTGAAGTCACTGAGTCCCTTCCCCAATGCCAAGCTTCTGCCCAAGTTCCAGATGCATGTGTTTGAAAAATTCGATGGCACTTCTTGCCCTAACACTCACTTGAGAATCTATGATGACACTTTATGTCCTTTGGGCATGGAAGGCGAGCTCCTTGCTCAGCTCTTCCAACAGGCGCTTACTAGTGCGGCTTTGAACTGGTTCATTCAATTAAAGGATTCCAAGAAACTGGCCTGGGAGTCCATATGTAATGAATTTGTAAAATATTATCTTATAATCAAGAAATTAATGTTAAAAAAAGGGATTTGGAAACTACTAAGCAACAACCAAAAGAAACCTTTTCTGCATTCATCACTAAATGGAGGAATAAAGCCTCCTAAATGGTAAACAAACCAACAAGCTTAGAACAACTTGACATTATTGTCAAGAATTTACTGTCTATGTATCAAGATAGATTGATGACACAGTACATACCAGATTTCTAGGCTTTAGTCAACGTTGGCACTCACTTTGAAGATGGGGTTGAATTTGGCCTCATCAAGGATGAAACTCAAACCTCATCCTCCCGTTTCCAAAAAACCAATAACATTCATAAAGAATGCGAGAATAATGCAATTTTGGCCCGCAAGCCCATTCAGATCAAACAAAGAGAATTCACCAACCTGAGGGGTTTAATACTAAGCTTCCTCTTGAAGCAATGTTTGAAAAAAGATGTATTTAAACCAATAGAGTCTAAGCCTATTCCAAATCCATTCCCAAAGAACTTTAACATGTCTGAAAGGTGTGATTATCATTATGGGCTAGGCCACAAAAATGATGATTGTAAGGCCCATAGACACAACATCTAAGATCTAATCGATGCTGATGAACTCTTTTTGCCAACTACAAACATCGATACAAACCCCCTACCAGAGAACAATCTGAATGCAATCTTGAATGAATTTGAGTAAGGGGATTTGGCACACCTTATATCTGATGCTGAGCCTTTGAGTAATTTCCACTACAATGGAGAGGACCTATCTTCCTTAGAGAAGCTCGCTTCCTTAAATTACTCTATTTTGGTTGGCCAACCTTCCTTAGGGAACTCAATCCACAATGACTACTGTTATGATATCATTGACTTAAGGAACTTGGGTGATGAAATTGATGCTATCACTAGAAGCAAAAGGATAATCCAAGCACCTGTTGCTCCACCACCTGTAAGCCAATCAGTCGTTCAATCTAAGGCAACTCCTAACCCTGAAGAGGATCCCATACTCAAGTAGCTGAAAAAGACCCAATTAAACATTTCCATCTGGAGTCTGCTTCTATCATCTTATCCTTACCGCTAAGCTCTTTATAAGGCACTGAGCCAATGCCAGACTCCAACTGGCATTTCTCCTAAACCTTTGATTGCTTCCATTACAAGCTCTACTAAGGGGGCATCAATCTCCTTTTAAGACAATGAGATACCACCTAGGGATCCCACAATGATGCTCTCTACATTATTGTTATCACAAGGGAGAAGATTGTCCAAATGACTTTGTTTGATAATGGGTCGGAACTAAATGTCTTCCTACTTAAGGTTGCCAGTTGCTTGGGGTTAAGTGCTACAAATTTCACACCTTTTGATTAGATTGTGCGAGCTTATGATAATTCAAAAAGAGAAGTTCTGGGAGTGATGACTATGACTGTTACTATGGGCCCTACCAATTTCAAAATACCATTCCAATTCATTGACGTACCATCATACTTTAATGTGTTTTTAGGAAGACCTTGGATACACCAAGCCAAGGCTGTGCCATCTACTTTGCATCAACTGGTTAAGTTCCCATTAAAGAATGGAATTGTGACTATCAAAGTAGACACATCTGGAAAATCTGAAGTCCCAGACATAGTTCCCATTCTGGAGATCCAATCTAAGTAGCCAACATATCCTTTATCTGGCTTCTCCTTTGTCCCGTTCATTCATACTACTAAAAACCTGAAAGACACAATCGGTATGGACTTAAACCTGTACCGTAACCCCATGATTAGGAATATTATGAAGCACACGGACTGCTTCACCGGACTGGGCCTTCGGAAAAATCAACAAGGAGTCGAGTCCTTCAGTGACTTCAAATTTTCTAATCCTTCTTTTGGCCTAGTTTATCACCCAACAGATGATGAGATTGAAGAAGGAAAGGCTAAAGCCATAGAAAGGTATACAATTACCAAGAAAGGGGGAGAAGCTGAGATCTTCATGAGGCCTTATTTCAAGACTCTGAATGGATATTTTATGAAAGAGAGAGAGACAATTCCTTAAGGTGCTTTTCTCGAGCCATGGATTTTCCCTGTGACTGGCATTAGAATTCCTAATTTTGAACTCTTTGCTGATGTAAAGCTTCAGGCTAAATATTGTTCCTTGATTTACTCTTTGGCTAATGACTATGAGGAAAGTATGGAGGCTAGCCTCTTTGACGAAATAGCCATCAAGATGAACAAAGAGGAGACAACTGACCTCTCCACTCTGATCATGCCTGCCAATGGAAAACTGAAGAGCTGGCATTTTGACGAAAGCTCTACTGGAGCTGCTGCTTCTTCTTCTTCTTCTTCTTTTGTAAACACTGGAGAAGTTCTTCCTTAGACTTTAACAGAATAATCTCAAGCTTAATCCCAAAAAGTGCATATTTAGAGCCTCATCTGAAGTGTTCCTCAGATACATGGTCAATAAGCAAGGGATTGAAGTTGATCCCACCAAATCCAAAGTTACTATAGACATGCCACCTCCTAAAATTGAAAAGGAGATAAGGGACTTTCTGGGCTGTCTTCAATACATTAGTCGGTTCATCCACCAGTTAGCAGATACTTATGGGTCAATATTCAACCTGCTGAAGAAGAATTCCTCTAATCAATGGAACAAGGAATGCTAAAAGGCTTTTGAGCAAATCAAAGAGTATCTTCTGAATCCACCAGTCCTACAACCTCCTAGGCCTGGCCAACCATTATTACTATATCTGACTATCACCAATGAAGCCATAGGGGCAATGCTGGCATAGAACACCCCTGATTCACATAAAGAAAATGCCATCTATTATTTGAGCAAGAGGATGCTGGCTCAAATACAGTTACATTGAGAAGCTCTGCCTAGCTCTGGTATGGGTCTGTTATAAACCGAGGCATTATTTGGGGGCATACATCACACATGTCCTCACTGACTAAATTCCATTAAAGTATCTCATAGAAAAGCTTGTCCTTGATAGAAAGATGGCAAGATGGATGATGGTCCTGGCAGCATATGACCTCAAGTATGTTCAGAGGAAAGCTGTCAAGGGTAGTGTCATTCTCGACCAATTGGCTGCTACCTCGACAGACGACCATTGGGAAGAACCAGAATTTCTTAATGAGGACATCTTACTCATTCAAAGTGAACCATGGAAATTATACTTTGATGGAGCCTCTAATCGTAAAAGTTATGGTGCCGAAATGGCGTTCCTTACACTTACTGGCAAGATTTACCTCTGGCAGTCAAGCTAGACTTTGAGGTAACGAACAATGAAACTGAGTATGAAACATGTGTATCTAGACTAAAATTAACTCTTCAGATTGGCATAAAAAACTTAGAAGTCTACAGTGACTCTAATTTCATTGTCTCCCAAACCTTGGGTAAATGGAAAATCAAGAAGGAGCAGTTGGTTCCTTACCATAAGCGCCTCGAAGAGTTGGCCAACAACTTTGATGTCTTATCCTTTTATTATAGAAATATGTTATGGGTTCATGATAGAAATATGTGATGGGTTCATTCACTGACACACTAGCCACCCTCGCATCTATGATAGATATATGTGATGGGTTCATTATCTGTCCTATTTCAGTAAGCATCAAGCACCAACCGAGTTTTTCAAGCTCATTGTATGAATTTCCAGGAAGTTGAAGAGAAACATTGGTATTGGGACATTTATGTCTATCTCATAAAGGGTGAATATCCTGAAGGTGTTTCCAAATTAGAAAGGAGAACCATAAGGCAATTGGCCAGTGGATATATCCCAAGAGGTGCATTCTATATAAGAAAACATGGATTAGCTATCACCATTAATGGTTCTCCAACAAAGAGGCTAACAAAATCATGGAAGAAATCCATAGTGGGACAGATGGCATCCACATGAATTATTGGGCATTATCTCGAAAGATCATAAACCAAGGCTACTATCAGCTCACTATGAATGAAGACTATGCACAGTTTTCCTGAAGGTGTCCCAAATGTCAAAAGTACACCAAGCTTCAGAAGTCGCCTTCTTCACCCCTCAATTCAATTTCTACTCCTTGGCCCTTTGCTGTTTAGGAAATTGATGTCATTGGAAAGATTTTGCCAAAGTCATCTATTGGCCATGAATACATCTTACTTGCTATTGACTACTTCACCAAATGGGTTGAAGCTTCCCCTTACCAAGTCTTGGATTCAAAGAAGGTGGCTTAATTTAGCAAAACCAAATCATCGCAAGGTATGGTGTCCCACATGAGATTATTTCTGACAATGGCTCTCACTTCCAAAAAGAGGTAGTCACTTTCCTAAATCAGGAAGAGATTGAACATCGTAGGTCTTCTCCATATAACCTCAAACCAATGGTGCAGTCGAGGCTGCCAACAAAGCATTAAAGAACATGCTTCAGAAAATGATTTGTAACCATAAAGGCTTGCATTTGAATCTACCAAGCACCTTCCTTGGGTATAGAACAACATATAAGTCAGCTACTTGAGCCACACCATACTCCTTAGTCTATTGAATGGAAGCAGTTCTCCCCATAGAATTAGAAATTTAGACAACAAATGTTCTTTGAGAAATTTATATCTCTGAACTCGAATGACAACAAGCATATTATAACCAATTCAACCTAACTGATGAGAAAAGATTGGAAGCACTTCACTGCACACAAAATTATCAGATAAGGCTTGCAAATCACTTTAATAAATGAGTTCAAAGTTGTAATCTTTAGGAATGTGACTTAGTCCTAAAGAAAATTAGACAAGTCGTGCAAGATGCTCGGGAGAAATTCATACCTTCTTAGAGTGGACCATACATCATCAAGAAGATCATGTCAGGCGGAGGTGTCATACTGATGGACATCGACGATAATGAATTCAACCATCCAACCAATCTCTAGTAGCTCAAGAAGTGCTTCATATAATGTTCTTGTTGCATGAGCATGCATTCAGGCATCATCACATTTCTGTAACAAGAACTATGTGGACCCAATTCTCCAAAAATTACCATGTACTTCATTTTTTCAAATATCTATTGTAAGGAGATATGTAGGTAGCCTTTATAGGCATGGTCCAAACCATTCTATAAAAATCAATTTTTCATCTCATTGGGCTCCTTAACATTACATGTAAGAGTTAAAATGAATAAACAAACAAAATAAAAAAAAATAATAGAACCCGCTAAGTTGAAAACCTAAGTGGGCGACCTAGGCAAAATTTAGAGTATAGCCTGCTAGACTGAAAATCGAAAAGGTTGTCTAGGCAACAATCAAGACAGCTCACTAAGTTGAAAACCCAAAAGGGGCTACTTAGGAAAAAATGAGAGCTTAATAAAATAAAAATACATTTTATTAAGGTCTTATTCATCTTTTGGAGCATCCAAAACAAGATATTTGAGACAAATAAAATAAAATAAGAAAAAGTTTTAATTTTCCTAAAGTCTTATTTTCCTAAAGTCTAAACTCAAACTCAACATCAATAGAGCATATCTCTTTGCCTACTCCTTTGGCTAGCATGCCGTAATCCACCACTCAAGATACTCTGGAAGCTTACCTTAATCATCACCTGGGATAATCATCGCCCTTGTTAAGTCTCGAAGGTCACTTCAAATAGTGGACCATCTGGGGGCACATTCTGATCATGGCCCATCTGGCGAAGAACTCTAGTAGCCTGATACCAAGCCACTTCCTTGAAACCAAGCAAACACATATGCTTGACTCCTTGGCTTTGTCATATGAATTGCTTGATGAAATACTAGTCAGGTTTCCAAAGTAAGTATGGAGGACCTAGCTCCATCAACCAACTAATCCAGTCTTTCTCTATAGGAAAATGGATAACTATACTCCGAGTGTAATACCAGGATGTAGAATAGTCCTTTCTCTCAAGACCAAAGATGATCTTGAGATGGTTTCTCATCCAAATCTGAAAAAATACATAAATCAAAGATAGCCTCAAGACATGCTAAAACAAACAAGCAGAAAAAGGTCTAATTGCCTGGAGAAAAATCAGGTTGATGGACCAAGGTCCCTTTGTGTTGTAATGACGATCAAGGCTTAGCAGTGTCTCATCCAAAATCATGCCAATGATAAACTTCTCCTCACCCATATGGGGTATCAGCTCAGCTACATTAGCATCTCCCTATCCAACCGGACCAACAAAGATATAATCCACAGTCAAACCGAATGAATAAGCTTTAAGCCTCATGGTTAACCAAATTGGATCATCATCTCTCTTATCCCAAAACATGTCGGCCAAAGTAGGCATGTCAACAAAATCACCTTTTACCATAGCTGAAGCAACCTCAGTTCTCAAATCCAAAAGCCTTGCGAAAGAGTTAAAGTAGCCTACCCTTTCAACTGGAACAACCAGGTCAGCCTCGGGACTCATGCTGAGAAAATATGAAAACTCCTAAAAAGTCAGACACATCTCATCCATGCTAGCCCCAAATCGAAAAATGTGATCGACGCGATCCCAAAACCAAATGCAGACATTCAGAAATCCCAACCAATTTTCACACCCCTAATTGTCGGCAAAGAACTCATACTGTGTTTTCAGATGTTGATTCTACTCACTTGGTCTAGCTGCTTGCACTAACCATTCATCATATGGCTAAAAAAGGACTCCATGTTGTAAGTAAAAGACATAAAGAAACTGACTTTTCTATAAATAAATATGTTTTTCTGAGTAAAAAATCAATTTTCATATGGATATTTACAGTGGCATGGAAATCGAGGCAAAAAACAGAGTTCAGAAGGCTAAACATGTGAGCCAGGGCATAGACTCATGTGTGTTTAATCCTAAATGCGTTCGTTTAGGCCCAAACGCGTGTGTTAACCTACTGCTAAAGTCTGACGAATGCCATTCATGAGCCGGTAAAATCGAGATCAATCATCTAGGAGATATAACACATATAATAAGAGAGTACATCAGAGGATTTTAAGCCTCTTTTTTAGAGGAAAGTCATTTTGTCATACCTTGAAGATGGTGGACTATCTTTGTAGAAACTGAGGCTACTAAAGGAGGTTCGGCCAGAGAAAGACCTCAGGGTTTTCCAAGAAAGGAATGGTTAAAGTGGCAGCCAATGCACGAAAAATAAGAGGTTTTGTGGTTACTTGAAGAAGATGATCTCCGATTGATCGAACTACTGGACAAGAAGGTGTGACTTTGCTAGGTTTTGTGACATATCAGAATAAGGTTCGTAGGAGTTAATAGTTAAAAAAAAGCTTTATCTAATATAAGCGCACATCCCAATCATCCTAATATTTAACTTCAACTTTGAAGAACAACCTTCTCTTGTGTGACTATTCTAAAGACAGTTGCCCTATGGTTAAGTGTAGCCAAATTAAGTTGAGACAGGACAGACGACAGAGGCCGTAGAGGGACTACCGTCGATTTAGTAGCAGAAGCAGCTGTAGCTTTACTTTTTTAGTTTTACCTATTCAAATGGGTTAGTTGAAGCAACTACTGGGGGTACTTATCCAACTATCTCTACTGCTGGTGGAACTTGATATCGATCTAAGAATAATCTTTCTATGTTATTAGATATCATCTTCTATGAATCATTTTCTTTCTTGTTGTTGTTGACTCATGATTGAGGATTATCGTGTGAGTCTTCTCCCAAACTGGGACTCACTCGGATAGCGAATAGGATGACCTTTATTGAGCTTCCATCCTGACACATGCTAAATGTGTGCGTTTGGCTCCCAAACGTGGGTCTGTTGGCACACCCGTCGTGACAATTTGTTATGACCCAATCTGATTATGTTTTTGCTCAATTTTTGGCCAAAAATATTTTTCAAAATTGAATTTTCTGAACAGAATTGTTTCTTAAAAGCAGAAAATCACAACATAAAATTTAAAAATATTTGAATTCTCATAAAATAAACAACGTTCAAAATACAAATTAATTAAAAATTTTACAAAAAGCCAGCAGTAGGGGCCTTACAAAGTCAAACATTCATCATCTTGCATCATCCTCATCCTTTTTCTCTTATTCATCCCCAATCTCAACTTGAAGGCTGCGCCTTCTGACGACCCTCAGCTGTTTCTGGCTCCGTAAGATGCCCAGCTCAGATAGAGTAGTACTCAGAAAATACATCATCCTTTGATGAATATCAATACCCTGGACATACAATGTGCCAAGAACTTGCAAGAAATAAACATAAATGAAAAGTTGTTAAGAGAAAAGAACATGTTTAAAGGATTCGGAACCTGAGACAGTAAATTTTCTGCAGTTTTTAGGTTATCATCGACATTCTATTCACTTTAGTCATTCATTCAACTCAGGTTTCTTCCTAAGTCATTTCTAAACAACTTTATTCAGAGAGAAACTTTGTTTTAAGAGGTTTAGATTGGATTTGCATTAAGATTTAATAGTTGTTTTTCATTGTTTTGCTAGTTTTTCATTAATTTAGCTTATAATCAAGATTGGGTTGAATTTCTCCAAAGAGATTGGGATTTTCTGCTATTTGCTTGAGGTTTTTAATCTTATACTCTTTTCATCTTTAATTCTTTTGGATTATCTTTATGTTAAGAGATTAAGTATGATTTCTTTTGGATTTATTGTTGATTTGATGAGATTAAAACCAATTGTGAACTAAATTTGTTATTTCCTAGAGATTAAGTACGAAGTAGTCTTGATATGAATAATAGTAATTGGATTCTTTGATTTGTGTTTAACCTTGCTTGATTGAATTGGATTTAAAGTTAATAAACAATTACTTGATCACCAATTAGTTTAATTTAGGATTTGGGTGATGGAGCATGAGTGGAATTCTAAACCCAAAACTATTCAATTGAAATTCTAAAATAAATTAGGAATATAAGTTTTAGTTTTAAATCCTTTTATTGTTGAATATTTTCTTTAGATTACTTCTATAAATGCGATAGCTAGTAGAATAAGTTCTAATTGAATGATTGCATTAATAATAGGATGGTTAAACATAATTTATTGAACCAATTACTTAATTTCATAGACGATAGACTATGGATTGTCAATATCTCTATACTTGTTCATATCATTGCTTTTACTCATATTTACTTTACTTGCTTTAGTTTAATTGCTCAATTTTCTTTTCTTTAAAATAAAATTCAAAATTTCTTTTACTTTAAATTGTACTTAAGAAATAAATTAATTAAGCTGAATAAAGATTCATTTGGAGATACACCTTGTGTTCTCATCCTTTGCTACAATAGCCCGTATACTTCCGGTAGCTATTGGTCAGTATATTTTGAGGCAAATAATCATCCACAAAATATTTCACTAAAACTATCTTTTGACAGAAAGTAGAATAGGAGAAGAAAATAGGTTGTGAGGAAATGAAGAGTTCTTAAGCCCATTTATAGGCAAATACATGGATCCCTCACCATTAATGTGTTCACACTTATCAGATTTGCTTTTTACTTAAAACAAACCTGCTAAAGGAGGCAGCTGTGAACCCATATTTTTGCACCATTAAATTTGGCCTGTCAATACGAGCCCATAGACTTAAATAGTGCTCAAATCGAACCTCAAACGAACCTAAAAATCTAAACAAATCTAACAGAATCAGACTAAACTGGGACTGTGAACCAAGCACACGGGTCAAGTGCCTAGCACATACACCAAGCAACTGACACATGCCCCAGCAGGTTGGTGCACGCACCAGTTGGTTGGCGCATGCACCAGCCATCTGGTGCACGTGCCTTAAATTCCTAACTTTTGTGGCTCAGTTTCACTATAAATAGGACCCCCTGAGTCAACAATTCAGGACAGATTTTGACTCCAAACTTCTGCCAATTTTTTCCCTAGAAATATCTACAGATGTCGAAGCTCTACCTAAATTCTGATTGAAATACCAAACACCCAACTCCAATCCAAATTCATGTCCAAATTTTTGAATCAACTCCAAACTAGTTCTCTGACAATCCTCTCCGAGCACAACGGAGACTCGTTCTGGCCTCATCAAACCGTTCGAAGCCCCCATTCCACATATAAGAAAGCTAAAGGTAATACATTCAAAAGGGTAATGTATTCTATTTGGTTATGAATTAAAGTCTTAAAATATGACTTAGGCAAATTTACATATTCAAAATGTTTTTTTTTTATTAATCAAAACCTAAATCGATTAATGACTTATCTAGTTAATTCTTTAAAAATTAAAATGAATTAGCTTCTGAATACACAATTTCCAACCTACTTTTCAAAATAATCCCACCCTTTATAATAAGGGAGAACAACGTGGGGTTGGATTCTCATTCAATGGATACGCCGGCAAGCCGTTCAAAGGTTTCAACTCTAATTTTCTAAAATTCTTTTTTTTTTTCTATTTTGTTTTGTTATTTATATTTTATTATTATTAGACCATTTGTTCTATTTCTATTATTTTGTATAATATGTTAGTTGGAGAATGTGTGCTTTTCCAGATTCTTTGGATTGGAGAAATGATTCCCTTGTGATTTGATGTAATTTTATTTATTTATCGCTTTAAACCTTTTAGATTTGCTATTGGGGATGAGTGCCTTTCTTAGTACCCTTTCAGGCTAAAGGAAGGACTCTTATTACTTTTTATCCCTTTTATCTTTTTTTTTTACATTATAATTGTCATTCATGCCATGTAACTGTTCATGCATCATTCAAGTATGCTATATCTTGTTCATGCACCACGCCAGTATACCATGCATACACGAAAGCCAATTTTAACCTAAATTATATGAGATTTTTAAGCAAAAAATTGTTAAAGGAAAATGAATTCTTTTTATAAAATCAACATTTTCATAATTGTGCAAGAAAATGAATTATTTTTTATAAATTGACATTTTGTATCAATCACGAGTCCTTGGATCTCCTTTGATTCGAGGTTCACCTTTTTCTAAAAGTTAAGCAAAATCATTTTCAAAATGTAGTTAACTGGTTTCTTAATTACCTTGAAAATAAACAATTTTCTAAAAATTAAATGGTGACTCACACACTCACACATACACCCAACGGACTCATAAGGGAGTTCCCTTAAAGTGGGACTTGACCAACTTGATGCTATTCGCAATCTGACACCATGCAGTCAGTTTCCACGAGATAGAAAGTCGAAGGCACATTGAGGGGCCATGCGGGTTAGGGCGGGGCCTCACAGCACGGTACAATGGTAATAAATAAAGCCAGGTTAGTGTCCTAGAGATATAATTAGTAGGAAGGTATTGATTTTGATGAAACAATTGCTCCTCTTGTTAGGCTCATATGTGTTATTGCATGTTTTAAAAATTTTATCCTCTATCAAATGGATGTTAAAATTGCATTTTTAAATGAAGAGGTATATGTTGAAAAACCACCTAATTTTGAAAATCCTGAGGAGCCTGGCCATATTTTTAAACTTTTAAACGCATTTCATGATTTAAAAAAGGTCCCTAGTGCTTGGTATGAGCGTCTTGGTAAATGATGTGATACAAATAGGTAAAACTTTCTAATGAAAAAGTTCTTTGTTAGGTATTATACATGTTTAGCTGTGTGCAAATGAGTTTTCTCCTTAGTTGCATTCAATTTGAAAGACATGTATGGTGTTAACTAGCAAATAATGCATGTTGAGTAAGTTGTGTACAACTAAGTTTGCTCCTTAGTTGCATTCAGTTCAAAAGATGTGCATGAATTCACGAGCAAAGAAAAATAAAATATATAGTATAAATTGAATAAGTGTTTAAAAATGCCGTGAGACTAGTTGCATTTATGTGTGTGGGCTTACCTATGTCTTAAGGGTTATTTGTACTCATAGAATTCTTAACTTAATGAATGAATGTTTTAACTATAAAAGCATGATTAGGACCTTGAATAGATAATTAAAAAATTTGTTCTTGATAAGAATGAGATAATTAGACAAACGTAGGGCTTATTCTATAAGGCTCGTTACTTTTACTAGTGTTTGGCACTAAAAAATTATTTCATTAATGCATTAGTACTTTACTCCTTGTATGACTTAAAGTTAACTTAGTAAGATTGCTACATATTGCTTTTGGAGAAGCTAAGTTTGTTATTTCTCTCTTTTCCTTTGTTCTTGCTTAAGGACAAACAAGATCTAAGTATGGAGAAATTTAATGTGATGCAAAGAGATATAACTTTCTAATGAACATTAACTTAAATTTGAATGCATGCATGCTTATTTTTTAATGTTTTTATGTAAAGGGGTGCCTTTAATTGGTTTTTTCTTTTACTGTGATAGGTATTTTTGGGCATTAAGGATGCTTTTTAATGGAAAATAGATGCCAAAGACTTAAAGGAATCAAGAAACAAGAGATTGGAGCAAAGATAAGTCATTTTGGGAGAACCAAGCCTAACACGAGTCATCACATTGGCCCAAGACATGAGCCAGCATGCCACACTAGCCATCAGCCAAGGTCATGAGTCGTGATAGTAGCCACTGATCACGAATCATACCCCTTGTCGCGAGTAGTTACATTATCTCTTTAACACACCTTTTCACATCCATATCCTTTTGGAAGAGACATGACTTAGGACACATTGTGGCCTATAAATACTTTTATTTGGCATCATTGGTAAGGATTTCAAATGGAGAAACACAACAAATATTCTAGTTTTATTTTAGATTAATTACTTTAAAGAATCATAAACACCTTTTAGATTAAGTCATGGTGTTTTTGTATCAAGTTTCCTATCAATTGGCACTTTGAAGTCTAAATGTTCAAGTGGTTTCTTGAAGGAATAAAGGAGTATCATTTCATCTATATCTTCCCCCTTTCTTCTTATTTTAATTGTTTGTTCATTAAGAATGTTCTATTTATTCATTTGATGCATGATACCATATACTTAGTCTAAATAGGTTTTTTAGTGTTGCATGATGATTTAGTCTTATATATTTGATGAACATGATTTAATTATTATTGGCATACTAGTTATGTATATTTTGCCACCATGTATAACTTCTCAATCGATTTGTTCATAACGAGAGTTGGGAAAAATCAGTGGAAAAGCAATTGGGATTACTTAAAGGTTTAAGGTTGTCCTTAGAGACAGGCAACCCAACTTTGAGGGGTTCACAGAGTGGGAAAAGAACTTAGGGTTTTTATTTATCCTGATAATGACACAAGAGTGCTCTTGGACTTTAGATGGAAACACCTTTAATTGATAACGAGAGTTGCTTTTAAGGACTTTAGGTCACATTCTCCAATCATATGCATTCATCCATCTTTACATAACTACTTCTAAATTGCAAATGTGACTCTTATATATATGTATATTATTATTTTCTTTGTTTATTCTAGTTTATTTATCAACATATACTTATAATATGTTTGCCTATCCATCCGAGCAGGTATCTAATTAATATAAGGTTTACCAATCCATGTGTTTGACACCCTACTCCCTATGTTATAGTCCTAGAGACGAGGATTATAAATTTAAAATCAAGTTGCAATATATATATATAACCTGCAACACAATTTTTGGCGTCGTTATGGGGATTAGCATAGAATCTTTATTAATTTAGGATAGTGAAAAGTTATTTTAGGTTTTTATTTTATTTTACTAATTCTTTTGTTTTTTTTAGTTACACAAAAAAAAGAGAGGTTTGAACCTCTAAAGATGATGAACCGGAGTTTATTTTGCCTAGTGAGGTAATCGACAAAGCAAGGTCGATTCCTCTTTTCACATCATGAATGGCAAAGTAAGGTCAAGCTATCGACCTTAAATTTAGCATAGTAAGTATTTCTTCTATTTTACTTCTTTTGCTTGTTATTAGTTTTTTTTTTTTTTTATATATTTGTTTGTTTGGTTTGTGTTTGTGTCTTCTTTTATTTTTCAAAATTATCATTTAAATTTTTTATTCCTAAAAATTCTTCATTCATTTAAGTTTTTATTCACTTCCATTTTTTTTATCAAAAATCATTTTCTAAATT
>CAOJBK013778080.1:0-10241 GCA_948294925.1 Codiaeum variegatum
ATTCAATCATGGCATTAATATGAGTTGTGCTTAGATAAATTTTGTTATTGCCATTATCAAGATAATAAAGACCATCTAAAACATACCCCATGCCAATAATTCTATTTTCAAAATAGATTTCACAAACATTATCTCTAATAAAAGTACATAACCAATTTTTGTTAGACAATTAACAAAAATAATGTTAATGAAAGCACTAAGTACATATAAAGTGTCTTTCAATAACAAAATATGGTGTTTGAGATCAATAGAAGTAGTCCCAATGGCTTTGGCTGCAACACTTGCACCATTGCCTATCTTTAAGACCACTTCATCTTTATCCAAGCTTTTCTTACTTGTCATTGCCTGCATAGAAGTACTAATGTGAGAACTTACACCGCCGTCAAGTATCCAAGCAAGTGATGAACTAAATAGTACATTAGAACTAGAATTAGAAATAGAACAACTAAAGATGCTTCATAATACTTACACTTTTTCTTACTCTTCTTCTTTTTCTTCTTTTTGTCCTTTTGACTATTTGAGAACTTAGGACAATTCCTCTTCCAATGTCCCAGCTCATCGCAATGGAAACACTTTCCCTTACCTTCCGAAGCTTCTCTGGTGGGTTTATCCCTAGTAATGCCACCCATGGCCTTGAGAGTGGCAACTTTATTCTTGTTCTTATTCTTCATCTTACTCCCACTAGTAAAAGAAGATGCCACAAGAATGGCTCACTTCCATTTAGGTCCACCTATGTCCTTTTGGGCATTCACCAAACTACTATGTAACTTGATAAGTGTACATTCAATTTTATTCATATGAAATTTCATGATGAAGGTATTGAATGAAGGTGGGAGAGATTGGTGGATGAAATCCATTTAAGGGCAGGCATCCATGAAGATTAAGATTCTATAGTGTCTGGATAAAATGAATCATCTTGTGCTCATGTGGCCCACCTCCTTTCCCTCTTACATCTTGGCCTGGAGTAATTCACTAGATATCTCATATCTAGTGAACCTAATCATTTCACCATAATGTTCTTTATGGTGAGTGAGTATATCCGAGACCTCAGCTATATTCTCGTGTTGCTTATGTAACTCCTTGGACATGGAGGCTAGAACAAGACACCTTGCTGATAAGTGATCATCATGCCATTTATTCCAAATGACCTGCTTCTCGTCCGAAGCCTCTATAGGTAAAGGACCAAGCAGCATTTTGTCGATCACATACATGGTCTTCTCATACGAGAGGACAAGTTTTAAATTTCTTAGCCAATAAATATAATTATTACCCATAAGCTTATTCTCATGCAAAATGCTCACTATCGGGTAGAATGAACTCATATTATCAGAATGTATTGCAGAATATAACAAGATTGTATTTGGTACTAGTTATATTTTAAGTGTAATCACCATATTGATTTGGTCTTTAATCAAAATAGCACTCCCAGTAACTTAGCAAATTCTATACTTCCAAATAGGAAATGGAGATTCCATTGGGGTGAATCTCTAGTGGGTCAATTGAAATCTTTCAAGTGAACAACTCTTATTCGTTGATTCCCGTAAGCTACACATTGTCTTTCTAGAGATTTTATTCTTACAAGTGAGCAACTCTTGCTCATCACAACTTTTGTCAGATTCAATCTATTGGCTCCTAATACTTTTGGCCTCAGGTACACATTGTCATTTTTTACCTTTTCATATTAGTTATGTTAGACCTATTGGACTAGTAACTATGAAGATTTGAATATTGTATGACTTAAGTACACATTGTCATTCTTACAATACAATGTATTTCATAATCACAACATCTCATGCTGTATAATGAATTCAAGGAAACAAGTTCCAAGATTCATTGCTCTAATGAAGAGCCATAACTTAATATTTAAATTGGAAGATTTTGAGCCTTATTAATTTTGGTCTCACTTTGCACATTATGCATTTTACATCCATCTCATGTTTATATATATCTCATATATATCTATGAAATGGACAATGATAAAACACAGGCTTAGTCATGGACTTAAGGCCTCAATTCCTAGCCACATGGAATGAGTAAGGTTATTAGGTTATCAAATTACAAGAATTCATGACTACTCTAGTCTCCATTCTTTCACTAGGCATCTTCATGGGTTAAACCCATCTTTTACTTTTGCATCACCATAACTCTTGTGTACATTGAGTATCCTTGGCATACTAAGGTGAGATTACAAAATGAGAGCTTGCAGGTTCAATGAACTTGAAAAGCTAATCTAGTAATTATCACTTAATTACAAATACTTATATAATAAAAGAATATTACATACCCCCCAAAGTCATTTGTCATGTTAAAAGTCCATGATCATCCATTTATGCCAAGACAAACACATAACTATAATATATAACTCTTATACATTAGGTTTGTGTTTAGGTACTTCAACCTTTTGGAACTCTTCAAAACTTTTGAATATATCATATTCATTCTTTAAAGTCCAAATATGCTTATTAGAGACATAGGAAAATGGCCTAATAGCATCCCAAACTCTTCGAGATAAGTAACTTAGGATTAAAATATTGAACATAAAATCCCAAACTACCATGACCTCACAGTCTATAGTCATGGGCGTGATCATGGGCCATGAAGTGCTATTGCTAAATCTAGTGTTTTATATACCAATCAGGGGCATGATCACCCTTACAGGAATACATCACGGGTATGAACAATAGCTATATCCTATAAAAATCTACTTCCAATCAATAAGAAACCTAATGTTCAAGTCACAGGTATTGGTCACGGGCGTGACCAGAAGACGTGACTGAAAACCAAGTCCTGCTACCAAGATACAAAAACACATATTCAAGTTATGGAATTGGTCATGGGCATGACCAAAGTTCTTGACTGAACAACATATTCTAAATCTAGACAGTAAATTAACCTAACTTTATTGGCATAGTTCTTGGTCATGACCATAGCCTATGACAGCCAAATCCTGTACATTTTTTACAGTTTTTGTCTCTAACACACCAACACAACCATGGTTTTGCACAAAATTGGGTGGCTTTCATACCACTTCAAGGAAAAATCATGAGTCGTGCAGTGAATGCTTAAAAATGGGTGATTTTTAAAACTTTTGTAAAAATGAATTCCATGCTAAAACACTTTTAACATAGATGGTTTAGTTGTTCATTAAACTCTTTAATGAACATCTAAACCTAAATTTTGGACCCATGACTTTAACCAAGTATACACATATTAATTATTGTGCAAAACACAATAGTCACAAAGAAGGGATTAGATATATGAAATACCTTAACTCCCTCCTTAATTAAGCTCCTACACGGCAAAGGCTCTAGCTTTAATCATATTGAAGCTTTCCTAAGGCTTTGTCTCCTTCCTCTCAAAGAAGCTTCAACAACTCTCTTAGTTGCCTAAATATTTTGCTTCTTACTCCTTTGATGAGAACTTGAGACTCTCGGGATTGTTGGACCAAACTTCTCCACACACTCCTTCACAAGGTTATAGAAGAAGAATTTATGGTTGAAGAATTCATCTTAACAGATAAACTCCCTCTCTTTACAATGGTGTGGTGTTTGGAACTTTCTCACTCTACCACTCAAGTTTCTCTCTCTAACTCTTAGGAGAAAAGCTCAAGTGAAGAAGATGATGAATAGTGCCAACTTTTCTTGTCGTAGGAAAAAAAGATGATGAAGCCTACAATTTATACCCTTACATCTTCTAATTAATCTTCCTTAATTTAAGGAAAAGTTAGTGAGAAAGAAGGGTTACTTGTTATAGTATGCAATTTACTATTTGACTAGTCAATTAGTCAATTAATCAACTAGATTAGAATAAGTAATTGGTAGGAATCACTTTAGCCAATAATTAAACACATCTCATGTGAGTTAATTCTTATTTGTCTTAGTCCATTTCAATTTAGTCATGCCCATTTGTATCTCATACAAACTATGACATAATTGAAATAATCTCTTTATGAATTAGACTTAAAGACATGTTAAGATCTTGATAAATTTAATTACAAGTCTAATTCTATCGTCATTAATAATTAATTAAACTCTTTAATCAATTATAAATATATTTTAATTCTAAGCCATGGGAATTTCTTTATGGTGTGTGGCTTACTAGGTTCATGTTCTAATTAGCAATTGGATAAAGAAAACTCTTTTCTTCCCACCAAGTGTGTAATCCACAATTCATACTTAGTCCCACAAGTCATGAGTGACATCTAGCATAACATATCATAACTACCTAATTAGAAATGAATGTCGACAATTGTATCCTTAACATTGCATGAACATCTTGATCATAATTACTATACACTCGAATCCCTTCATTACGAATTCTAGATCTTAGCTAGGGTCATGAAATAGTCAAACCCTGTATGCTTGATCATATGACTTTTATCTAGTTCTAAAACTTGATAAATTGATTCCTACTAGAATCTCTTTATAGTGAATCTTAACTACTTTGGCCATGGATTTGAGTATCAAGAACAACTAGAAGTCATAGGATTCCTTTCTTGTTTACCCAACTTAATGAATCCTTTTTTAGATATCACTTTTCTCAACATACAACTAATTATAGCCACCACATTCCATATACCAATACTTGGATAGTATTGGTATATAAATAGTAACAAACCATAGCTACCAATATGTTAAATAACATGTCACCTTAAGTCCAAGGATTATATGCACAATTATGATTTAGATGATAAGACATTGACTAGTGGATAAAACCCATGTGTCTATCATCTAATGTCTTTATTTGACTTACTCATCTTATGAGTGTCCACGTGTTTTCATGAAATCACATGCCTGCAGTATGAGGCTTACCACCTCTAAATCAACAAGTATCTCATACTTGTCATGGATGACAACAAAGGTGTGACCTTTCCGAATTAATGACGTTCCTACCAATAATCCTATGACAGTGAACTTACTTTAAAGTCTATGACAAAAAGAATCTGTCTCCATATTCCCAGACTCTTTGAGAATAGATTCTCTTACATATGACATATGAAGCAAATATATGTTAAACACTAAAATTAAGTTAATCATTTAAATGAAAAACATACATATAAAATGCTAATGTTGGATTAAGATTATAAATATATATACAAAGTACAAGCTCTAGGGTATGCAACCTTAACACAATAATGCCTAATTCTCTTTGAATGTAGTAGAAAGCTTTCTTTGTAAGCAGTTTGGTAAATATATCTTTAAGTTGATGCTTTATATCAATGAATTCAAGCACAGTATGCCACTTTGATGCATTTTCTATAAGAAAATAATGTCTTATGTCTATTTGCTTTATCCTAGAATGATGAATGTGGTTCTTGGACATATTTATGACACTTGTGTTATCTCACTTGAAAGGAATGCAATGCATTGCCATACCATAATATTCAAGTTACATTTTCATCCAAAGAAGTTGAGTGCAACGACACATGGCTGCTATACACTCCACTTCTGTGGTTGATAATGTTACCATGTTCTGCTTTTTAGAAAATCATGATACTAGCATGCCTCCAAGAATTGACATGTACCACTAGTGCTTTTCCTATCAAGCTTACATCCACCAAAGTTTGCAATTGAATAGCTAACAAAATCAAAAGAATGACCTCTTAGATACTATAAGCCAAGATTTGGCGTATCCACTAGGTATATTAGGATTCGTTTGACACATGCAAAATGGGATTCCTTAGGATTCGATTGGAATCTAGCACACATGCATTCACTGTGAAATATATCGGGTCTAGATGCATTCAAATAAAGTAAAGTCCCTATCATGATCTTATAAATTTTAGTGTCAAGGGAGTTACCCTTAGCATCGGCATCTATTTAGACCATAGTGCTTATAGGATTATTGTATGGTCTTGCCTCATCTATATAAAACTTTTTGAGCAATTCATTGACATATTTAGTTTAGTAAACTAAGGTTCCATGCTCCAATTGCTTGATTTATAATCCCAAGAAGAAACTGAGTTCCCCTATCATACTCATTTCAAATTGACCTTGCATTGACTTAGAAAATTCCTTATAAAGTAATTTGTTAGTAGCATCAAATATAATATCATCAACATATATTTGAAAAATTAGAGTGACTTTCCTTTGGTTTTTAATATAACGTGTGGTGTCAACTTTACCTTTGGTAAAACTTTTTTCAATTTAAAAGTTGCTTAACCATTCATTCCAAGCTCTAAGAGCCATTTTTAAACCATACGAAGCCTTTTTAAGTTTAAAAACATGGTTTGGATATTTAAAATCTTCAAAATTGGGAGGTTTTCAACCTAAACTTCCTCTTAAATAAAACCATTTAGAAAGGCACTTTTGACATCCATTAGAGAAAGTTTAAAACTTTTAAAGAATATAAAGGCATGTAATATTCTAATAGCTTCTAACCTAGCTACGAGACTATAAGTTTCGTTGAAGTTAATACCTTCCTCTTGAGAATAACCCTTAGCTACTAAATAAACTTCATTTCTTACCATATTGCTAGATTTTCCATGTTTCTTCTGGAAGGCCTATTTGGTTCTAATGACAGGATAATACTTTAGCTTTGGTACTAGTGTCCATAGTTGGCTCCTTGTAAATTGATTGAGCTCCTCATAGATAGATAGTGCCCAATGCTCATCGACAATAGCTTCCTCTATGCATTTGGGTTCTATTAATGACAAGAATGCCTCATATTCATAAGTGTTGTGGACTTGTGATCTTTTCCTCACTTCTTGGGTAGGATCTCCAATGATTTGTGTCTCCTTAACTTCACTCCTAATACTTAGATGCTGAGTCTCCCTTTGTTATGAAATGGCTTAAATCTCCATGTTCTAATTGGACTGTGCTTCCATTTAATCAACTATAGGCACCACATTTTTTTTGGTCCATTGACTCTTCACTTGACTTTGGTTGCTCATTGCCCTTCTCTTTTACATTAGGTTACCCATCATGTCCTCAATTGCTTTTTAATGTTTATTATTCTTTGCTACATGCTTAGAAGAAAATTCATCAAAAATAACATGAATGGATTCTTCAACTAAGAGTTTCCTCTTATTAAAGACCCTATAGGCCTTAGAATGACTAGAATAACCAGAGAAAATTACTTCATATGATTTAGCATCAAATTTTCCCAAGTTATCTTTGCCATTATTATGCATATAGCACTTGTAACCAAATGCATGAAAATATTAAATGTTGGGCTTTTTACCTCTCAATAGCTTATAAGGTGTCTTTTTTAGTATGGATCTAGTCATAACCCTATTAATTATGTTGCAAGAAGTGTTCACAGCTTCAGCTCAAAAATATCTAGCCTTATCATTTTCACAAAGCTTGGTCCTAGCTATTTCTACTAATGATCTATTTCTCCTCTCAACAACACCATTCTTTTTAGGAGTCCTAGATGCGGACAAGTTATGCTCAATGCAATATTTTTCAAAATAAAAATTTTAAATTTTTGTTCCATAATCACTTTTTATGTATGTAATGGAATAACCATTTTTATTTTGTAAAGAGTTTGCCAATGGCGTGAATGCACAAAATGCATCACTTTTATATGCAAGAAAAAATACCTATGTAAAAAGTGAAAAATCATCAATAATGACCAAACAATAATGCTTACCACCAGGGTTAGATGTTCTAGTTTGGCTAAACAAATCAAGGTGTAAGAGTTGTAATGATCTAGAAGTTGAAATCATGTTTTTTGGTTTAAAAGAACTTTTAAAGTGCTTGCCCTTAGCACATGCATCACAAATGTTTTCATTTTTAAAAGAAATTTTAGGAAAACCTTTTACCAAATCTTATCTTGAAAGTTTGGATAGAACGTCCATACTTACATGGCCTAGTCTCTGATGCTGTAAAGAAGGACCCTTATCCTTTGAGGAAAATAAGCAAAGATGGTTGGTTTCTTGATTGCTCAAGTCTACCATGTACACATTACCCTTCTGGTAACCGATGAATGTAATTTTGTTTGTCTTAATATCAATGACCTCACAAATGCTTCCATCAAATGTGACTCTATAACCCTTATCACAAAATTTACTAACACTAAGCAAATTTTACTTCAAGTTATGCACAAACAATACTTTGGAAATGGTAAAATCATTGTTACCTATTGTGCTAACTCTGTAAATTTTACCTTTGAAGTTATCTCCAAAGCTTACATTTCCTCCATCTTTCTCTTCAAGATTAAGAAATTTTTCCTTATCACCGGCCATGTGCTTTGAAAATCCACTATCAATCACCCATTTCTCTTACTTGGACTTGATGATAACCTACACATGTACAAAATCACAACTCTTTAATGCTACCCATTTTATCTTGGGTCCACTCATGCTAGGTTCCCTTAGAATCCATTTACCTTTATGATTGTTCATGAATTCTTAGGAATTTCCTTGGTATCCTAAGGATATCCATAGAACCTTTAGGAATCCATACCTTTCTAATGGTATATGGCCTCATAAGCCTTATCAGACAATTCCTTGGTGTGTGACTATGGAATTTATAGTCATTGCATTTAATATGTACTTTATGCATAAAATATTTTTTTTTCATGAGATGCCTTGGAAAAACTTTCTTTTTCTTCATTTTTGAAACCAATGCTAGTTTTGTTATACATGTCTCCTTGAGACATTAAGATTTCATTTAGAATTTTGCTTCCTTTAGAAAACTTCTCAAAGAGTTTCTTGGAGTCCTTAAGTTCTAACTCAATCTTAATTTTCTCTTCCTTAAGACTATCATAAGGCTTTTGTAAATCATTTAGTTGAGTCATAAGTTTTCTCAATTTCAAAAGACTTAAAACTATTTATCTTCTCATGCTCAATTTTCAATTTTTATAAATCCTTTTTCAAAAACTTATTTTTTTTACAATCAAAATATAATCGGACTTAAGTTCATCAAAAGCATTTAGTAACTCATCAAAAGAATAAGTTTAAGTAGTTAGCTTATAATCCTCTTTAATGCTTTTCTCTTATGCCTTTAAACACAAGTTTACTTCTTCCTCTACATTAGATGATTCATCTTCACTAGAATGATCACTTCCTCTCTAAGCCATATATGCTTTGTCTTTTCTCTTGTAAGAACTCTTATTCTCTTTGCGTTTCTTGGCCTTGTAGATGTAGCAATCTTGCCAACTGTGCCTGGGCTTCTTATATTCATAAAAAAATATGTCATTTCTTTTTTATCTTTATCCTTCCTTGACTCCTTCTTCTTGAAATTGCCTTTGGATATGTATTTCTTGAATTTCTTAGCAAGCAATGATATCTCATCATAATCTTGACCCTCATCCCTAGTAGCTTCCTTCTTGGAATAATTCTTCTAGTGTTTGACTTTGAGTGCATGAGGTTTCTCCTTCTTAGTTGAAGTACTTGGAGTACCTCTATGCTCCATCCTTGATTTAAGCTTTATCTCATGTGTAAGGTGTATGCTAATGAGAATCTTCATGGTTAATACTACCTCGCCTTTGGCCTAATTCAATTTCAATGGGTTTAGTTGGATTTGCACCAAATCTGCTCCATCCAGTCCAGGCCAAACCTGAAGCACAGCTTCGACTGGTCCCCTAGCGACCTTTAGGGTTTGGGACCTCACTACAGATAGAAGTTGTGGACCCATAGGAAGGTACACTGTCAGCGTACCCCAGTGTGCCACGTGCCCCTTTAAACAGGGTTTCCACACCCTATAAATATATGCAGCCATAACCTGAACAATGTAAGACCAACCTATCCTCAAAAGCTCTCAACTACATACTGTTCCATTCATGCTTCCACCGTTCAGTGACTTGAGCGTCGAAGGGTTATTGCCAGAAACAACGTCCAGCACCCCTGACCTTCTGTTACTCTGTGCAGGTTTATTCTAGCTCAACTAGAGTAATAACATCCCAGCGTGATCAAATCTAGCACGCATCATTTGGCGCCATCTGTGGGAAATGCAAAGTTTTCCCTTCCAAACACATTCTAAAACCTGTCACAGATTTACAACTAATAATGGAACACAGCCCAGCCCGCGAAGATGACCGCATGGTAGAGGATAGTCCTCCTCCTGCCGTAAACCCAGCAGCAAACATGTCCCAAACACCACCTAACCCAAATGCAACTCTAGCTAATATAGTCGCCTCTCTACAGAGCTTGCAGAACCTCATTAGCCAGCCTCAAGCCCTAAGCCCTTCCACTCTAGTTTTACAACCTCCACTCCAAGCAATTCCAAACCTAGTGATGGCCTTGCAAGGCTTAGTTAACAACCTGGTTCCTTTAATCGCACCTCTTCAAACAGCAT